>CM049862.1:28204002-28214002 GCA_027422415.1 Schizothorax lantsangensis
TATTTTGTAAATTGCCTGTATTTGTTTAGTTATTATTACTTAATCAAAACAACCCAACTGCAGTTTGATTGATATTACTTAAATTGCTTTAGCGCAATAAAAAAACGTTATCGGTTATCGGTTATCGTTTTTTGCGAATTAACTCTTCATATGCAGCTAATGTTCACGTCATATTTCCGCTGTGCTAACGGGCGCTAACCCATGATGTGCTCAACAACAAATAAATTAAAAAACACTTTTTGGGAATAAAACACATTTGTTTATTCATCTACTTGGATTGGCAAATTTTAATCTTAATTTACGTTTTTTTTTTTTTTTTTTCGCTTTTCTTCGTTAACTACTCTCTTCGTTAACTACCTCAGATTGGGTATTATTTACAAGTATTAACAGTACACTCACGGACCAGAAGGTATTGCTGTGTACACGTTTAGAAAGATGGATCGAACCGTTCTGGACGAAATATGCGATCAGTCGATTGGGCAAATTAATTAATGGCGAACTGATAATGGCGCAGCTTGAAGCTGATTGGCTAATGTGTCGGTCGTCGAGTGCAATCTGAGCATGTGCAGAACGTCAGCCAATCGTGTCGGGTTAACTTCGCTTGTGTGTGTGTGTGAACATTACAGTGATACAAAAGTGTCTTCACAAACGTTGTCATATGCATATAAAAAATTAAAACCACAAATACGATAATAAATAAATGAATAAATAACATTATAAATGTACCTTAATTCATAAATAAATAAATAAATGGATAAAATCAAGTTAAGAGAACGATATGTGAGTCGATTACAGTCTGTGATGATTTTTATGGCTCTGTTTGTTAATTGATAATGTATGCGCATTTCTACAGATTTTATTTTATGAATGATCCTGATTTTGACCAGATTTGACCTAATTTGTGTTATACGCTCAGTAACATAAAAGCCATTATATAGACCAAACGAGTGAATCCAGGTCACGTTTTAGCTTGACATCAACAGAAAAAGGTAAGAAATTATATTTTGCATACAGAAAATGAAGCCTATTTTAGATTTTTCACATCACAATGATATCTTCACATATTTCTTTATGTGAAATATAATTTCTCGGCAGGTTTTGGATGATTGTGGTCCCTCTGAATTCACTGGATTGTTCGTGATGATTGTGTCTAGAGATCTAGAAAGGCTTGATGATGTCTCTTGATTTCACTTTGGAACGATATCAGCTGGATATGACGACAGTCAAGAGTACTCAAAACACACAGAGATACAAAGACACACACACACACACACACAGAGAGAGAGAGAAACCATCGTGTAGACAGGAGAATGGGGACGGACAAATACACTGAACACCTTGAGATATGAATGACTCCTATCATCTCCTGTGTGTGTGTGTGTGTGTGTGTGTGTGTGCAGATGCAGTTGCTCTACGCTTTGTTGATGCGCAGCTTGAAGAGTACGCGGCCGGCGAACTTGTCTCTTTCGCTGATCTTGAACTGAGTGCTAGAGTTGATCTTACACTCCACGTTGAAGTCCGTGTTGAAAGAGATGTCTGTGAACTTCACAGCCACCAGGGGCTGAGAATAATTCACCTGAAACACACAGAGAGAGAGGTTACACACGTATATAATCACACACCTGTGTGTGTGTGTGTGTGTGTGTGTGTGAGAGAGAGAGAGAGTGTGTGTGTGTGTGTGTGTGTGTGAGAGAGAGAGAGAGAGAGAGAGAGTGTGTGAGTGTGTGTGTGTGTGTGTGTGTGTGAGAGAGAGAGAGAGAGAGAGTGTGAGTGTGTGTGTGTGTGTGCGTGTGAGTGTGCGTGTGTGTGCGGGTTTATGTGGTTTATGAGGACACAAATTTGTATAATAACATGGGTATGACAGAGGTATTACAATTTGAAGGTGGTTTATGAGGACACTGCCTATGTCCCCGTAATTCAAAAGGCTTAAAAAACATACTAAATGCTGTTTTTTTGAAAATCTATAAATGCACACAGTCTCCTGTGAGGGCTAAGTTTAGGTGTAGGGTTGGTGTAGGGCAATAGCACATACAGTTTGTACAGTATAAAAACCATTACGCCTATGGAGAGTCCCCGTAAACCACAAAAACCAACATGCGTGTGTGTGTGTGTGTGTGAGTGTGAGTGTGTGTGTGTGTGTGTGTGTGTGTGTGTGTGAGTGTGAGTGAGTGTGAGTGTGAGTGTGTGTGTGTGTGAGTGTGAGTGTGAGTGTGAGTGTGAGTGTGAGTGTGTGTGTGTGTGTGTGTGTGTGTGAGTGTGTGTGAGTGTGTGTGTGTGTGTGTGTGAGTGTGAGTGTGTGTGTGTGTGTGTGTGTGTGTGTGTGTGTGTGTGTGTGTGTGTGTGTGTGTGTGTTCTTGCCTGTGCTCTCTTGCCATAGTATGGATAGTACATGACGTTGAAGGTTCCGTTTGGAGGGAAGTATTCGACTGCAGCAACATTGGTTTCGTTCATCTGAGCCATCTTCTGAGCCTTGTGATGCAAATCAATGAGATGTTTATAACAGTGCAGCAGATACTGACATAAAATGATCTAAATATCACTCTATATCTCCAGTAATATGTCTCAGTAAGATGATATATAATGATCCAAACATATAATGCAATGCTGATTGAGAGATGAATAATAAAGGCTCCTCAGAAGATGTGAGATGAAGATCATTCCTCCGCTGAGGAACAGTGAAAGTAAAGCTTCTGGAAACAAACGCTCCTCAAAAGATCCTGATGATCAGATTTGAGACTAAAACATGATTGATGGAGAATCAAGTAAAGCTGAGCTGCTTCAGTCCAGTAAGTGTTCATCTAGAGATATGACTGCAGTTATTCTGACGTTTACTTGATCAAAATCAGTCAAGATTTGACTCTGAAGCAGCAGCTGAAGTATAACTACACTAAAAGAGCTTTTACTGGATAAAACACTCAATCAGAGACAGAAGACATGATCACGTTGATCTTTTAGAAGTGATGCAACACCACATGTCTACTAACCACAGAATGCATGAGAGTTAAGCACTAGTTAGGGCCTGTACTGTACTAGTTTAAGATGTGCACTAGTCTAAGGGTGCTTTCAGACCTGTAGATCGTTAGCTTTGTTCCGAAACAGGGATTAATTTGTTACATTGTTGCATTTTCTTCTTGGTTCGGTTCGCTTTCACACGGCAACATTGCAAAGCATACCAAACTGTGTTTAAGCAAAGTCACATGTGAGTAAAGCTGTCCTCTTATTGGTCAGATTCACCTGTTTATGTTCCTCTGCGTCATTCAACAAGATGGATTGGCAAGTTCGCTCCGCGGGTTTATTGTGGCTTTATAGCCGTCCTGGCAAACGCCATTCCACGCTAATATATATATCTATAGGCCTATATAATTATATTTTCACTAATATATGCAGGAATCAAGGCTTGGTCCGGACAGCATTCTTGTAATGCGCGGAGAAGAGCAATTAATTACACAACGTTTTAATATGAAGAGGTCGGTGCTCTTTGTTTTTCAACTGCAATAACAAATATTCTCACTAACAAAATCACAAATTCTCACTCGCATTCACAAAAGACACTAACTGCTGCTTTTTATATAACATATTTCCCGTTATGATAACGCTTGGTTCGTTGGTCCGTTGGGTCGGATTGCTTTCTCACCACGAGCGAACCGCTCCAGAGTCCGTTTGCAGTCGAGCCGAGACCACCTCTTCAGGGAGATCTCGGTACGCTTGTTTGGTCCGCTTCTGGTGCGCACCCGAGTGCGACTGCTGCGATCTGCCCAAACGAACCGCACCAAGAGGGACAACCAACTCTAGTGCGATTCAACCCCACTAAATGAGGCAGGTGTGAAGGCATCCTAAGGGTGTTTTCACACCTGTAGATCGATTGCTTTATTCCAAAACAGGGATTAAAATTATTGCAATGTTGCTTTTTATTCTTGGTGCGGTTTGCTTTCACACGGCAAAGTTTCTAAACGGACCAAAATTGTCACGTGCGTGTAAACTGTCCTCTCATTGGTCAAAGTTCCACGGAGCTGGAATGACAATTAATGATTCATTTGGAAAGAGAGGCAAACAAACTCTCTCTCTCTCACACACACACACACACACACACACACACACACACACACACACTCACACACACACACACACACACTCACACTCACACTCACACACACACACTCACACACACATACACACACATACTCACACACTCACACACACACACACACACACACTCACACACTCATACACACACACGCACACACACACACACACACCACACACACACACACTCACACACGCACTCACACACACACACACACACACACACTCACACATGTTGGTTTTTGTGGTTTACGGGGACTCTCCATAGGCGTAATGGTTTTTATACACACTGTGTGTGCTATTGCCCTACACACACACACACTACACCTAAACTTATGTTGGTTTTTGTGGTTTACCCTCACTCTCCAGGAGACTGTGTGCATTTTTAGATTTTCTGAAAAAAACACCATTTAGTATGTTTTTTTAAGCCTTTTGAATTACGGGGACATAGGCAGTGTCCTCATAAACCCTACCTTCAAATTGTAATACCTCTGTCATACCCATGTTATTATACCCTCAGATTTGTGTCCTCATAAACTGTGTGCATTTTTAGATTTTCAAAAAAACCCGCACATTTAGTATGTTTTTTTAAGCCTTTTGAATTACGGGGACACACACACACTAGGCACACACACACACACACACACACTGTCCTCATAAACACCTTCAAATTGTAATACCTCTGTCATACCCATGTTATTATACAGATTTGTGTCCTCACACACACACACACACTAAACACATAAACCCGCACACACACACACACACACTCACACACACATACACACACACACACACACTCACACACACACACACACACACACACACACACACACACACACACACACACACACACACACACACACACACACACACTCACACACACTCACACACACACACTCACACACACACACACACACACACACTCACACACACACACACTCTCACACACACACACACACACACACACACACGCGTCAGGATGGAACGACAACAGCTTTGAGGGCTGCTTGTTGTTGTTTTGTTTTTTGTAGCTGTCAATATATTTATTAATTTATCATTTTGAGCAGGAGTCCAGGATTCGTCGGCAAAACATTGTTAAAATGCACCTATAAGAAGAGCATTAAGACGGCATTATAAAGTGAAAAGGCTTTGATTTTTAATGAAGACGTGCTCACCCACTGCTTTTCACAGAACTTATGTAATTACCCATTATACCGCGTGATATAGCCTGGTTCGTTGGATCGGATTGCTTTCTCACTACAACCGAACCGCTCCAGAGTTCGTTTTCAATCGAGCCGAGAACCTCGTTCAGGCGATCTTGGACCGATTGTTTTGTCGTGGATCCGAGCACGATTACCGTGTTCACATATGCCCAAACGAACCGAACTAAGGGGGGAAACGGGCCAGGTTACGAAACAAAGGGCCAGGTGTGAAAGCACCCTAAGTTTAGGGATGCTAAGTGTGCAGACTAGTCTGTTTCTTACCAGCTCGTCTCATTCCTTATATCCTTAAGTATGGAGGGATGCAATGAACAAACATTACAGATGTGATTCATGCTGTTAGTGATGAAGATCAGGTAGATCTTACTCACCTTTGCTGAACAGGAGACGAACGGAGACTTTCCGTCACCACTTGGCCGCATCCCAATCACCTGCAGAGTAAACGAAGCATCGTTAGCATCTTCATTCAGCTTTCTGACCAAAGGTAAGTGATCTGGTCTCGCTAATGATTTCTGATGCTATTTGCAGCTCGAATTTGTGTTTGTATTATCGGCTGCATCCTTGATTTCATAAACCGAAAACATTTGTTGCAGACTGAGCAAAATACTACTGAAGTACAGTAGTGAAGCACTGTTATTAAAATAGTGTACACTTCTGGGATCTAGCATTATTTTTTTAGACTTCTATGTTTATGCATTTCTAAACAGCTTCAGGTTTTAACTCAAAATGTCCAAAGATGATCAGCACAGAAGAGATTGTTATGTACTGAAGCTTGTTTCTGCCGTGGACAGGAATAATATGCTAATTGTGACTTTTCAGCTCATAATTCTGTCTAGTTTATTTCTCTCGATATGCACTTTTATCTTGCAAGATATAAACTCAGAATTAAATTTAAAAAAAGTCGGAATTATGGGAATTATGAGATAGAAATGTAGAATTGTGAAAAAAAGTCTTAATTGTGAGATACAACTGCCGAATTCTAAGAAAAAAGTCTGAATTATGAGATATAAATACCGAATGAGGAAAAAAGTCTGAATTATGAGATATAAATACCGAATGAGGAAAAAAGTCTGAATTATGAGATATAAATACCGAATGAGGAAAAAAGTCTGAATTATGAGATATAAATACCGAATGAGGAATGAAAAGTCTGAATTATACCGAGATCTGAATTATGAGATACCGAATGAGGGAAAAAGTCTGAATTATGAGATATAAATACCGAATGAGGAAAAAAGTCTGAATTATGAGATATAAATACCGAATGAGGCCTGAGGGAGCTGACTGAATTATGAGATATAAATACCGAATGAGGGAAAAAGTCTGAATTATGAGATATAAATACCGAATGAGGAAAATCTGAATTATGAGATATAAATACCGAATGAGGAAAAAAGTCTGAGAGATATAAATACCGAATGAGGAATCCCGAATGAGGAAAAAAGTCTGAATTATGAGATATAAATACCGAATGAGGAAAAAAGTCTGAATTATGAGATATAAATACCGAATGAGGAAAATTCTGAATTATGAGATATAAATACCGAATGAGGGAAAAAGTCTGAATTATGAGATATAAATACCGAATGAGGGAAAAAGTCTGAATTATGAGATATAAATACCGAATGAGGGAAAAAGTCTGAATTATGAGATATAAATACCGAATGAGGAAAAAAGTCTGAATTATGAGATATAAATACAGAATTATGAGGAAAATTCTGAATTATGAGATATAAATACCGAATGAGGGTCTGAAATGAAGAATCTGAATTATGAGATATAAATACCGAATGAGGGAAAAAGAATGAGGGAAAAAGTCTGAATTATGAGATATAAATACCGAATGAGGAAAAAGTCTGAATTATGAGATATAAATACCGAATCTGAATTATGAGATATAAATACCGAATGAGGGTCTGAATTATGAGATATAAATACCGAATGAATTATGAGATATAAATACCGAATGAAAAAAGTCTGAATTATGAGATATAAATACCGAATGAGGGAAAAAGTCTGAATTATGAGATATAAATACCGAATGAGGGAAAAAAGAGATCTGAATTATGAGATATAAATACCGAATGAATTAAATGAGATATAAATACCGAATGACTCTGAATTATGAGATATAAATACCGAATGAGGAAAAAGTCTGAATTATGAGATATAAATACCGAATGAGGAAAAAAGAGATATAAATACCGAATGAGGGAAAAAAATTATGAGATATAAATACCGAATGAGGATTCCGAATGAATTGAATGAGATATAAATACCTGAATGAGATATAAATACCGAATGAGGAAAAGAATTATGAGATATAAATACCGAATGAGGGATTGAATTATGAGATATAAATACCGAATGAGGAAAATTCTGAATTATGAGATATAAATACCGAATGAGGGAAAAAGTCTGAATTATGAGATATAAATACCGAATGAGGAAAATTCTGAATTATGAGATATAAATACCGAATGAGGGAAAAAGTCTGAATTATGAGATATAAATACCGAATGAGGAAAAAGTCTGAATTATGAGATATAAATACCGAATGAGGGATCTGAATTATGAGATATAAATACCGCTGAATTATGAGATATAAATACCTGAATTATGAGATATAAATACAGAATGAGGAAAATTCTGAATTATGAGATATAAATACCGAATGAGGGAAAAAGTCTGAATTATGAGATATAAATACAGAATTATGAGGAAAATTCTGAATTATGAGATATAAATGCCAAATTATGAGGAAAATTGTAGAATTGTGAGAAAAAGTCTTAATTGTGAGATATTAAAGTCTGAATTGTGAGAGAAAGATAAAAAGTCAGAATTGCTGATAATGAGAGTCTGCAATTATGAGATATAAATGAATAGTTGAATTATGAGATGAGATAAATAATTATGAGATATAAATACCAAATGAGATATAAATGCCAAATTATGAGGAAAATTGTAGAATTGTGAGAAAAAGTCTTAATTGTGAGATATTAAAGTCTGAATTGTGAGAAAAAAGTCAGAATTGCTAGATAAAAAGTTGCAATTATGTATTTAGTTTTTTGAGATAAATAAATGCCAAATTATGAGAAAAAAATCTGAATTATGAGGGGAAAAAGTCTGAATTATGAGATATAAATGCAGAATTATGAGATATAAATGTAGAATTATGAGAGAGAAATGTAGAATTATGAGAGAGAGATGTAGAATTATGAGGAAAACTCTGAATTATGAGAGAGAAATGTAGAATTATGAGAGAGAGATGTAGAATTATGAGGAAAACTCTGAATTATGAGAGAGAAATGCCAAATTATGAGATAGAATTGTAGAATTGTGAAAAAAAGTCTTAATTGTAGATATAAATGCCGAATTCTGAGGAAAAAAGTCTGAATTATGAGATATTAAAGTCTGAATTATGAGATATTAAAGTCTGAATTATGAGATATTAAAGTCTGAATTATGAGATATTAAAGTCTGAATGGCTAAATATAAAGTCACAATTTTATTTTATTTTATATAAATGCCAAATTATGAGATTTTAAAGTCTGAATTATGAGATATAAACGCTGAATTATGAGATAAAGTCTGAATTATGATATAAATGCTGAATTATGACAAAAAAAGTCATGAGATATAATTTAAAGTCTAATTCTGAGAAAAACTGCATGTATTTATTGTTATTTATTGGTTGCAGAAACGGTCTTCCAGTAGAAGCTTCCACAGGCTGCGGCTGATCAATAGATGCCAGCACTGAACATTCAGTGCCTTCTGGATTCATCTGGTGTATTATGACTATTATTATGCAGTTACCCGGTTGAGTTTGATGAGCACGCAGGGTTTTCCGTCCTGGTATCCGTACGTGCGGTCCTCGAGTCCGGAGCAGCTCCCCAGCATGGTGCGGTTGAACTGGCAGGAGCGTTTGGGATTGTTGCGCACCTCGCCGCTGTCCTCCTGGACGAAGTACTGATCCGGGACGCAGACGTCGTTCTTCATCGCCTGCTGAGAGTCATTATAGGCTGCAGAGAGACACAGACACGGAGCTTATGATCCTCCTCCTGAGGAAGCTATTAACTCTTTCTCTGCCAAACACGTTATTTCCCGTGTTCTCACTGTTATACGCTAGGGGGCGCTGTTACACATCTCCTGAATGAGTCTAGAATCACTCGATCAAAAAACACAGACGAGAAATAATGCGATCGTCAACACTAACCGCATATAAATGAATGTTCATTAGTCTAGTCTGCCTAATAATCTTTAGTAAGAGTCATTTTTAGCATTTTTTTAAACATTACTATATTTAGGTTTATTTTATTTTTATAGATAACCCCTTAACTGTCACCCCCCCCCCCCCCCCCCCCATTTTTGTTTTTTTTGCATTATTGCAAAAGTGGAATTTTTTCAAAAAGTTGAAGTAGAAATTTAAATTTACTGTAAAGAAAATACACTGTACCTATTTTATTTTATATATAATAAATATTTTGCATAACAGGTTTTACTCTAAAATTGCTATAAAATTAAAGCCTTATGTCTAAATAAGTTATGTTCCAAATTTGAAGTTGATATGAAAAAAGCATTGAGGTTTCTGAGATTTTATTGAGGGCGTCATACCACGAACAGCCACCGGGTGCCTCCAAACTCCATTGAATTTTTCTGATGCATTTTTCTGTCACAAATGTCTAAATGTCTCT
>CM049862.1:28229002-28241502 GCA_027422415.1 Schizothorax lantsangensis
AATTTATGAAAGAAATTAATTAAATCTGCATGTGTGTGAAAATATTCAGAAGATGTAACACCTTTTGTAGTAACTGTAATTTAATTACACATTTTTCTCATTACAATTACATCTATTTTGTAATTAAATGACGTAAATCTGTTACATGTAACTAGTTACTACACTGTTTATCAGTCTGCTAGTGCAAACGCAGTTACAGTTAAAGTGATGAGTAAGGTGATAGTATAGTTATAGTACTTAAGTAGACTTAAGTTGGGCTCAGTGCTGTGGGATGTGTTTGCCATACATTGATTTATTTGTGCCGCCCGCCACAACTGACCGCCTCAAATAGATTCTCCAAAAGGCTTTAACTTCGTTTAATAAACATGAGAACTGCACGTTTCAAAATCAAACAGGGTGTTTTTATATCACTAGCCCCTTTCACACAGAGATTCCGGAAAATACACGGGTAATGTGTTCCGGCATTTGTTCCCGGATCGTCAGATTTGCTGCATTCACACTGCCAGTGATTTTCTGGAATCTGTGCGTGCGTTCACACACAACCCGTGAAGACACGTGACCTTTCATGTGACGTGTATAATGCGCCGCGCACCATTTCACTAAACTGAATGATTTCAGCTTCAGCGCGGATAGTGAGGAGCTCCCTGATCGCTGCTTCATTCCAGTTTACACATGTTTCGTCGTGTGAACGTTGATCTGCCTTCAAAACACCCGGTAAAACAGTCGAACGATAAAGTGCGTCATCACTACGACACACTCGTTACGGCATTGATCCGGCTTTTGTTCACACAGCGCTCGTTCCGGGACTGAACCCGGTGTTGTGCCCAATTCTGACCCCTGCCAGATTATTACCCCTTAGGGTTAGGTGTGGGGGAGGGGCTAGGATTAGGCAATCATATAGCGATTTCAACAAGAGGGGTAATAATTTGGCAGGGGGTTGAAAATGGGCACAACACCGGCAATGTTACTAGCTCCTCAACCCGGGATCAATCCCGGAATTAATCCCGGGACGTGTTTGCGTTCACACAGAAGGCACTCCGGCAATTTAGCGGGACCAACGTGCCGTGTGAAAGGGGCTACTGTCTCTCTGAAGGAAACCGACTGACTGTCTTTAGATCATTTTCATCTCATCTTGCCTGTAATATTACTGATAAAGCAGTGTTTGTGATCTCAATGCTGCTTGTGTACAGCCGTTACCAGGGAAACCGCTATTGCTGCCGCTCCTAAAGCGCCTCCTGCTGGCAGAGCATGAATTAGCATTTTCAATAAACCCGTCTGATTTATGATTTAAACATATTTTGCTTGTTATCAGAAATAATCTACTTTAGAGGGACTTGGCTGTTGTTATTGATTCTTTGTGGAAGTCTGCTGGAAGTTAAGTTTGGGCCACAAAAGCGCGCATGTAAACACAGTAATGTTTGTTTATGTTGTTGTTATGTTGAATAAAATTAAATATCACATTTGCATGTTCAGGGTTCTCTGATGTTGGTTTCGGTCACATGACATGCAGGCAAACAAATAAAATATTACATTTTTTCAGTAAGTGTTTAATTTTGATTCATTTTTAAATTATTTTAATTTAAAATTTTTTATGATTTAATTAATTATTAGCTTTTAATCAAACTCATAAACCCCCTGCAGCTCCTTCACAAACACAGTTTGGGAAACCATGACGTAATGTTTAATGCACTTCATGTTGTTGATAAAAACAAATGGAATATAATTTCTTACTCTTTGTATTTTTATATCAATATGGTACAAGATCATCCTATTTAAATCAATGTGAAAAATAAGATAGGTTAAAAGTAATCTAAAAGTATGTCAGATTATTATATATATATATATATATATACGTTGTGAAATTAATGTTTATGTATTGATGTTTAATTATTAAATAATCAGCTAAATCTGTATGGCGCACGCGCAGATACCTGTGTGATCCGCGCGCTCTGATTGGCGCAGGGCGTGAGGGGCGGGTCGGTGACGTCACGGGCGCTCGAGAGTTGTGCGCTCGCACGAAACACGCGGAACAGAGCCGCCTCCGACCGCGTTCATAACACTTTATAAACACTTTTAAAGCTCCGAGACTCGCTCAGATCCGCCGGACACGTGCCGAACGAGCCTCGCGCGTCCAAACAATACAAGAAAAACAGCTTTCGATGAAGAAAAAGCGAGTTTAAGCACCTCGCGCGCTGATGTTTTGGATTCTCAGGCGACAGATTTGAGGAGAAAGCGCGCGTGCGCGTGTGTGTGTGCGTGCGTGCGTGCGTGCGTGCGTGTGTGTGTGCGTGTGTGTGTGTGTGTGTGTGTGTGTGTGTGTGTGGTTAATGACAGTTGGATCTGTGTGTTTGTGGAGAGATGAAGGTCGAGTTCGCTCCTCTGCGTCTTCCTCTGAGCAGGCGTCTGCAGACAGCAGCAGTCGTGCAGTGGGTCTTCAGCTTCTTAGCTCTGGGTGAGAAACTCTCATTATTACAATAATACTCAATATACAGTGACACAATTATAAGCATGTGACCCTGGAGCACAGAAGCAGTCATAAGTAACACAGGTATATTTGTAGCAATAGACAACAATACATTGTATGGGTCAAAATTATCCATTTTTCTTTTATGCCAAAAATCATTAGGATATTAAGATCATGTTCCATGAAGATATTTAGTACATTTCCTACCATAAATATATCAAAACTTAATTTATGATTAGTAATATGCATTGCTAAGAACTTCATTTGAACAACTTTAAAGATGATTTTCTCAATATTTAGATTTTTTTGCACCCTCAGATTCCAGATTTACAAATATTGTTCTATCATAACAAACCATACATCAATGGAAAGATTATTTATTCAGCTTTCAGATGATGCATAAATCTCAATTTCACAAAATTGACCCTTATGACTGGTTTTGTGCTCCAGGGTCACATATCGCATAACTGACACTGTTCTAAAATATCGCTGTTGTTTAATCTACTGGGCCAGACATCTTTTCTGAATGTTTTTATGAAATTAATTTGCACAGTATTGAGTGCAGGGATAGAAATTCTCCTCCAAAATAGCATAAATTAATATAATAAAATATAACATAAATAATATAATAATAAAAAAATGAAGTAAATGCAATAATAGATGTTAAAAATAATATAAAATAAATAACATAATAAATTGAAATAAATAAAATAAAAAATAAAGTAGCATGAAATAAATAACTAATAAATTAAAATAATAAAATAACTTAAACTAATAATAAATTAATAAAATTAAACAATAAAAAAAATGAAATGACAATAAATAAATAATACTTTAAAAAAAATAACATAAAATTATAAAATAGCATGAAATTAATAACAATACACTTAAATAAATAAAATAAAGTAGCATTAAATAAATAACTTAAAAAAAATTAAAATAACAATAAAATAACTTGAAATAAATAACAATAAATTTAAAGAATAAAATAAATGAAATACCAATAAATAAATAATAATACATTTAAAAAATAAAATAACATAAAATGATAAATTAACATGAAATAAATAACAATTCGTTTAAAGAAATAAAATAAAATAATAAATTAGCATTAAATAAATAACAGTAATAAATAAAAAAATTCAATAACTTGAAATAAATAACAATATGTTTAAAGAAATTAAATAAAATAATAAATTAGCATTAAATAAATAACAGTAATAAATAAAAAATGTAAATAACTTGAAATAAATAACAATAAATTTAAAGAATAAAATAAATTAAATAACAATAAATAAATGATAATACATTTGAAAAAATAAAATAACATAAAATGATAAATTAACATGAAATAAATAACAATACTTTTAAAGAAATTAAATAAAATAATAAATTAGCATGAAATAAATAACAGTAATAAAAAAAAGTAAACAAAACAAAAAAAAGCTTGAAATAAATAACAATAAAAAAAAAACTAAATTAATAAAATAACATGAAATCAATCTGGAGTTCATTGTGTTTGTGGATCAGAACTGAACCTGAAACCTTTGAGTCACAAACCATCAAACAGCAGCGGTCACAGTCGGTCAGGTCATAACAGAATTAGTAACTGTGTGAGTGTGTATGAGAGTGTGTATGAGTGTGTGTGTGTGTGCGTGTATGAGTGTGCATGAGTGTGTGTGTGTGTGTGTGAGTGTGTGTGTGTGTGCATGAGTGTGTGTGTGTGTGTGAGAGAGAATGTGCAAACACACACGGCTCTAGAGTTCAGTCACACACACACTCCTGCTGTAATAAATCACACACTCGTCTGTTGTCTGCAGCTCAGGTCTGTCTGGCGGTGTTTGTGCTCCTCTGCCTCAGTGATTGGTGGATTCTGGCCGCGCTGTATGCTGGTTGGCTGTATCTGGACAGGGACACGCCCTCGTGTGGAGGTCGGAGGTCACACTGGGTCAGGAACTGGCGCATGTGGACGTATTTCAGGGATTATTTCCCCATCACAGTGAGTTTATAAGAGCTTGTGTTCAGTAGAGAGTAGGGCTGGGAAAATAAATCAATGCATCACGAATCGAATCTGAATCATTTCTTGCGTCGATTTATTTTCCCAGCCCTATTATATATGTATTTAAGTCATTTTAAAGGCTTATTCTTCACTTAGGACTATTTTTATTACCACAAAAAAAATCATTAAAATGATCCGATTACTCGATTAATCGTCAGAATAATCGACAGATTACTCGATTACTAAAATAGTGGTTAGTAACAGCCATAGTGCTCTGGTCTCTCTAGCTGATGAAGACGGCGGATCTGGACCCTCGTTATAATTATCTGTTCGGGTTTCATCCTCACGGCGTGCTGGTGGCCGGAGGATTCGGGAATTTCTGCACGGAAGCGTCGGGATTCTCTGGGATGTTCCCCGGACTCACGCCGTACCTGCTGATGCTGCCCTTCTGGTTCAGAGTTCCCTTCTTCAGAGAATACATCATGTCCGGAGGTGTGTATGAGTGTGAGTGTGTGAGTGTGTGTGTGTGTGTGTGTGTGTGTGTGTGTGTGTGTGTGTGTGTGAGAGTGTGTGTGTGAGAGTGTGTGTGTGAGAGTGTGTGTGTGAGTGTGTGAGTGTGTGTGTGTGTGAGTGTGTGTGTGAGAGTGTGTGTGTGTGAGAGAGTGTGTGTGTGAGAGAGTGTGTGTGTGAGAGTGTGAGTGTGTGTGTGAGTGTGTGTGAGAGTGTGTGAGTGTGTGTGTGTGAGAGTGTGAGTGTGTGTGTGAGTGTGAGAGTGTGTGTGTGAGTGTGAGAGTGTGTGTGAGAGAGTGTGTGTGTGTGTGTGAGTGTGAGTGTGTGAGAGTGTGTGAGTGAGTGTGTGTGAGTGTGAGTGAGTGTGTGTGTGTGTGTGTGAGAGAGTGTGTGTGTGTGTGTGTGTGTGTGTGTGTGTGTGTGTGTGTGTGAGGTATTACAATTTGAAGGTGGTTTGTGAGGACACTGTGTGTTCAAAAGGCTTAAAAAACATACTAAATGGTGTTTTTTTGAAAATCTAAAGATGCACACAGTCTCCTGTGAGGGCTAAGTTTAGGTGTAGGGTTGGTGTAGGGCAATAGCACACACAGTTTGTTCAGTATAAAAACCATTACACCTATGGAGAGTGTGTGAGTGTGTGTGTGTGTGAGAGTGTGTGTGTGAGTGTGTGTGTGTGTGTGTGTGTGTGTGTGTGTGTGTGTGTGAGAGAGTGTGTGAGAGAGTGTGTGTGAGTGTGTGTGTGTGTGTGTGAGAGAGTGTGTGTGTGTGTGTGTGTGTGTGTGTGCGATATATATCGTCTGCGATAATATCGTAATTGTTGTTTTAACGATGTGTGATTTGACATTTTCAAGTATTTTGCAAAAACCATTTAAAACACCCCTACAGAGTGCACACTTATATTACGTGAAGTCTAGACTAGTGCTAGTGTGCACAGAGTGTATTCAGTCTATTAAAATACATTTAGAACGATCACAAAATTCAAGACATGGGGGCAGAAAATGTATATATTTATACCACTTCATATAGCCTAGTTAATCAATTTAACACGAAGAGTGTCGTTTTTTCTCGAAAAATTACCATGTGATATTGATTTTTTTTTTGTTTTTTTTTTTTGGGACTTACATTTTAGACACCATATTGCCTGTTTTGCTCCATTTCGACAACAGAAATAATTCCAAACACAGCTACAGCACTGTTTTGCATCTCTGAGCAACATGACGGTGATTTGTTCGTGAATGAATCAATCGTTTAAATGATTCGGTTCAATCACAATGAATCACTTATTAACAGTGACTTGCTGCCACCTGCTGGCGGTTTTAATTTCACATTTAAAGTATCTTTATATTATTTAAATCATTTCAAATAACAGTATTCAACGTTTTATGTTTAATACATCAAAACATTATTAATGCATTTGTAATTGCAGGTTAAATGCATTCATGTCCTGCATTAAACAGTGTGTAAACACATCTAAACACTCTTCAGACGCAGCTTCTGTGATTCCTCTGCTGTGCAAACATTAATTTAGTTGATACTGATTTAATTTGCTTGGTAACAGCCCTAATGTACTATTATTCTAATTCTGATTAAATGTAAGAATTTGACTCAAAAGATGATGCACACTTTTAGAAAAATGGTTTTATAAAGGGAAAAATGCTCATAAAGTGTAAAAATCAGTTTAAACTCATTGGAAACTATTAATTTCTATCAGTGTGAACTGACCACACAGAATATGAAGAATATCATAAACTTTATGAGTCAGCTGTCCACGACAGTCCTTAAGATACCAGCACAATAACACACTCAGCTAAATATTGTCTGATTATCGTTATCGGTTAAATCAAGATATTATTTTTTGTCAATATCGCACACCCCTAGTGTGTGTGTGAGTGTGAGTGAGTGTTTGACCTTGCTGTTTATTCTTGTTGTGTAATGGGATGTTGTGAAAGTGTTGTGTGGAAATCTGAGCCAGAACCAAGTAGGTAATACGGTCACACGCACACACACACACACACACACACACGAGCTCACACACACACACACACACACACACACATGAGCTCACACACACACACTCACTCACACTCACACACACACACACACACACGAGCTCACACACACACACGAGGTCACACACACACACACACACACACGCTCACACACACACACACTCTGTCACACACACACACACACACACACACACACATACACACACACACACACTCTGCACACACACACACACACACATACATTGCACACACACACACGCTCTGCAGCTCATGCATGCATTCACGCATGCAGCGCGAAATGATGAGCAGAGGTGTTTCTGTCAGCAGAACTAATCTTCATACATTTCTTGTCATGCAGATTCTGCAGGCGGCAAAAATATAAACCATTAAAATAGAGAAAGTAGGGCTGTCAAAGTTAATGCATTTAAATAATGCTTCAAAATAAAACACAAAACATGCATATAGATGAAGTCTATAAGTGATTTTTTTTATTTTTTGTGATTTTAAAGGGGTCCTATTATGCTCTTTTACAAAGTCTTGATTTTGTTTCGGGGGTGTACTAGTCTAGAACATGCTCTCGTGACGCTTGGTGGTTCGAAAAACACATTATTTTTCACATAATTTACATTATTACAATACCTCTCTCCCCAGCCTGACACAAACGACTCGATTAGTTCCGGGTTTGATGAAGCCCCGCCTTCCGAGAAACTAAATGTGTTGTGATTGGTTAGCTGTCCCAGTGCATTGTGATTGGCCAACAGCTTAGACGGTGTTTCAGATGCCCCGCCCCTTGCCAAAACAGCAAATTCGTCAATATTGCCATATCAATTCAGACCCCGAGAATATTGAGGTTCGTGCAGAACCTTTCCACGCACGGATATTACAAGATATATTAAAATGGAAACGTTATTGTTGTTGTTTTATGGCTAAATCACGTTTTAGATCGGATGTCAACAACAGCTTAACAATAACTGCATTTACTATGTACAGATAAGTGCAAAGGTAATATGTATTATTTTATTATTCTTTTTTTTTATTGATGTAAAATCGTTGCCTCTAATTTTTTGCTGATTTAAAGATAGAAATCATTATATTAACAGTTTTTCAGTAATACTGTACAAAAGTACTTTATTATGTTCTTTGTGAGGTTAAATGTGTTTAATTGTCCTGAAATGCTGGTGTAAATCAAAATAGTCTTAAGAATGTTTTATTTATGCATCTATAGTTTAATATAGTTTTATAGTCACTTTTCTACGGTGGCCGCGAAGTGCAAAACAAATCACGATTCTGAAAACAAAACAACAAGTCAGAAAACACAACGACAAATCAGACAAACCGGAAGAGGTAGGTATAGTTTGAGACAGCGCCATTGGTTTGGGAATAGATTACTCACCGCTGACTGGACGAGACATCTGTCAATCAAGGTACAGGAAGAAGCACAGCAGAGTCTATTATATCATCAGCTCCGGTGGCACAGATGGTAAATCATGAGTCATGTGTTTTTGACGCGATCGACCAGTGGTTCGATCCCGCCTTTGGCCGATAATTTTAATTCAATAATTTGAATTAAAATTATAATTTGCACTCAATACCTCATTATTGCATACTGTTTTATAATGTACTACAATACTGAAGTGCAGATAATTGCCACTATTTGCAACAGTATACATAGCAGAACATCCTGCTATTTTAACATAGTGTAAAACCCTACCCGATACTTTATTTTCAACTTTTTGATTATTTCTTTCATTTTTATTGAAAATAAATGCCTTTACGATGCGATATGAGATTTGAAAAGGGAGAGAAAAAAAAAAGTTCGGCCAAAGGTGGGATCAAACCACTGGTCGATCGCGTCAAAAACACATGACTGGTGATTTACCATCTGCGCCACTGGAGCTGATGATATAATAGACTCTGCTGTGCTTCTTCTGGTTCTTCCTGTACCTTGATTGACAGATGTCTCGTCCAGTCAGCAGTGAGTAATCTATTCCCAAACCAATGGCGCTGTCTCAAACTATACCTACCTCTTCCGGTTTGTCTGATTTGTCCTTGTGTTTTCTGACTTGTTATAATGTTTTCGGAATTGTTGTTGTGTTTTCTTAATTGTTATTTTGTTTTTTATATTTGCATTTGCGTTTGTAATTTGTTATTTTGTTTTCTGAATCGTGATTTGTTTTGCACTTCTCGGCCACCGTACTTTTCCTGCGTTTGACGGCGTTTCTTCAGCCGCGGGTCGATGGTGTAACACTGATTTCACTCAGATTGTGTAAATCACTGAAGTAGACTCAGTTTGGCTCAGCATTATTGTGATATGTTCAGTTTTTGCTCGTACGCTGAACAGAACGAGCGTCTCGTCTGCGTTCGCTCACTGTGTTCATGAGAGACTCGCACCTTCAGTTTATAAACAGTGTGACTTTTTATTGACTTTGTTTTTATGCATTTTATTACTGATGCTTTGCACCAGTTTCCAAGAAGTGAAAGGTTAAAAGTTTGAAATAATGACGATTTTTCATTTTGTTTTTTAGAGAAGTCTCTTCTGCTTATAGATTATTTAATCAAAAATACAGTAAAAATTGCTAAATATTATTTAAATGTAAATCAGCTGTTTTCTATGTGAATATGTGTTAAACTGTAATTTATTTCTGTGATCAAAGCTGTATTTTCAGCATCATTACTGCAGTCTTCAGTGTCACATGATCTTCAGAAATCATAATAATATGCTGATTTGCTGCTTAACAAGCATTTCTGATTATTATCAATGTTGAAAAGAGTTAATATTTTTGTGGAAACTGTGATACATTTTATTTTTCAGGATTCACAGATGAATAGAAAGTTCAATAGAACAGCATTTATTTGAAATGGAAATCTACTGTAATATTATAAATGTCTTTACTGGCACTTTTGATCAGTTTAATTAAATTATTCCAGCAGTGATGAGACGCCTTGTTCGTTCAGGTTGTTTGTGATGGACGGGTGTGTGTTGTTGAGTAGTAAAGGTGTGTGTGGACTCTTCTCTGACAGTGCTCCGTGTTTGACCTCTGACCTCTGCAGGGCTGGTGTCGAGCGAGAAGGCCAGTGCGAGTTACCTGTTGAGTCGTCCAGGTGGAGGTCAGGCGGCGGTGATCGCTGTGGGCGGAGCTCCAGAATCACTGGACGCTCGACCCGGAACCTTCACCCTCCAGCTGCTGCAGCGCAAGGGCTTCATTAAACTCGCCCTCAAACACGGGTGAGAGAGAGAGAGAGTGTGTGTGTGTGAGAGTGTGTGTGAGAGTGTGTGTGTGTGTGAGAGTGTGTGTGTGAGAGAGTGTGTGTGTGTGTGTGTGTGTGTGAGAGTGTGTGTGTGTGAGAGTGTGTGTGTGTGTGAGAGTGTGTGTGAGTGTGTGTGTCTGAGTGTGTGTGTGTGTGTGTCTGAGTGTGTGCCTGAGTGAGTGTGTGAGTGTGCGAGTGAGTGTCTGAGTGAGTGTGTGTGAGTGTGTGTGTCTGAGTGTGAGTGTGTGTGTCTGAGTGTGAGTGTGTGTGTCTGAGTGTGTGCCTGAGTGAGTGTGTGAGTGTGCGAGTGAGTGTCTGAGTGAGTGTGTGTGTCTGAGTGAGTGTGTGTGAGTGTGTGTGTCTGAGTGTGAGTGTGTGTGTCTGAGTGTGTGCCTGAGTGAGTGTGTGAGTGTGCGAGTGAGTGTCTGAGTGAGTGTGTGTGTCTGAGTGTGTGTGTCTGAGTGTGTGTGTCTGAGTGTGTGTGTCTGAGTGTGAGTGTGTGTGTCTGAGTGTGTGCCTGAGTGAGTGTGTGAGTGTGCGAGTGAGTGTCTGAGTGAGTGTGTGTGTCTGAGTGTGTGTGTCTGAGTGTGTGTGTGTGTGTGTCTGAGTGTGTGTGAGTGTGTGTGTCTGAGTGTGTGTGTCTGAGTGTGTGTGTCTGTGTGTGTGTCTGAGTGTGTGCCTGAGTGAGTGTGCATGTGAGTGTGAGTGTGTGTGTCTGAGTGTGTGTGTCTGAGTGTGTGTGAGTGTGCATGTGAGTGTCAGTGTGTGTGTTTTGTGTGTGTGAGTGTGTTTTGTGTGAGAGAGAGTGTGTGTATGTATTTATGTGTGTGTATTTATGTGTGTGTGTGTGTGTGTGATGTGTGTGTGTGTGTGTGTGTGTGTGTGTGTGTGTGTGTGTATTTATATATATGTGTGTGTGTGTGTGTATTTATATATATATGTGTGTGTGTGTGTGTGTGTGTATTTATGTGTGTGTGTGTGTGTGTGTGTGTGTGTGTGTGTGTGTGTGTGTGTGTGTAGCGCGTGGCTGGTTCCCGTCTTCTCGTTTGGGGAGAACGAGCTCTTCGATCAGATGGAGAATCCCTCAGGCTCCGCCCTCCGCCGAATGCAGGACCGCCTCCAGAGGATGATGGGCGTGGCTTTGCCTCTGTTTCACGCCAGAGGAGTTTTCCAGTACAGCTTCGGTCTGCTGCCCTACAGGAAGCCCATTCACACCGTGGGTACGTGACAAATATTAATACTTTCATCAAGGATGCATTAAACTGATCAAAAGTGCCAGTTGCAAAAGATGTCCATGTCAAATAAATGCTGGTCTTTTGAACTTTCTATTCATCTGTGAATCCTGAAAAATAAAATGTATCACGATTTCCACAAAAATATTGTGCAGCACAACTGTTTTCAACATTGATAATAATCAGAAATGTTTCTTGAGCATCAAATCAGCATATTATTATGATTTCTGAAGATCATGTGACACTGAAGACTGCAGTAATGATGCTGAAAATACAGCTTTGATCACAGAAATAAATTACAGTTTAACACATATTCACATAGAAAACAGCTGATTTACATTATAATAATATTTCACAATTTTTACAGTATTTGTGATCAAATAAATGCAGCCTTGATGACAGAAGAGACTCTTTCAGAAATAAAAGTAAAAAATCTCACAGATGTTTTATATATATATATTGTAGAAGTGATGTTAATTTCTTTAGGGCTAAAAAATTATTAGTGTTGATTTTTATTAATATTTTGAATCAGTTTTATTTTTTGTTATCATTTTAATTTTAGTTAAAGTTTTAGTAATTTAGCCATTTTAGTAATTGTTTTTATACACGCCTATGCAGTTTTTATTAATTATTTTAGTTTTAGTTATTGTAGTACATCAAGTAAATTTTTTTGTAATTTTTTTTATCAATTTAGCGGGTTTTTTTTTTTTTCAAGTATCAAAAGTAGGTTATGTATTTTTTTTTTTTTATGGTTTTCAGTCAAATGATCTGTTCTCAGAAATTTTTTTTTTTCTCTCACTCTTGTATTGTATTAATTTTTTTATTATTTTTTCTCCTTTTGAATTTTTTATTTTTTTTGTAACTAAGAAGCTAGTCTTAGCCACACCCACATATTAACCAGCTGTTTCTGATGATTCATTAATTAACACCAGTTTAAGAATACCTGTTTGAGCAGTTGATGTGTGTCCTGAAGAAGGCTGTTTTGCCGAAACGTGTAGATCTACTTTTAACCATTTTGTAATGATTTAAGCCCAGTA
>CM049862.1:28246502-28254002 GCA_027422415.1 Schizothorax lantsangensis
AGCTTTTTCCATGTCGTAATTAGAAGTTAAATGCATGATTTGGTTTTAATTCGAATTAAATTAGCAATACAAGTTTAACTCTGTACGTGTTTTTAGATTTTGCACAAAATTGCTGAATTTTTCTCCTGATTCAGTTTTAATTTGAGATTAAAAGCATGCAAATTTTTCATTAAAATCATTAAAATCAAAAACATTTAGAGTTTGATTCTAAGTTTTACTTTTGAGCTTTTACACAACGTTTCCACTCGCTCCAGTTTTAATTTGAGGTTTAAAGTATGATTATTTCTAACTTAAATCAAATATGATGCCAGAACTGTAACGTTTAAAAAAAAAAATTATCTTAAAGTTTCTTAATGTTTTTAGCTTTTGCATAAAATTGCTAAACCTTTCCACTTGCTCCAGTTTTAATTTTAAGTTAAAATGTCTATTTTCCATGTCGTAATTTGACGTTAAATGCATGATCTGGTTTTAATTCGAATCAAATGAGCAATACATGTTTAACTCTGTACGTGTTTTTAGATTTTGCACAAAATTGCTGAATTTTTCTCCTGCTTCAGTTATAATTTGAGGTTAAAAGCATGCTCGTTTTTGTGCATCCAAAACTGTAACATTTACAGTTTAAGTTGTTTCTTTGCTCTAGTTTTAATTGAAGTTAAATGCATGATTCATTTCTGATTTGAACCAAATGAGCAGGCATTGAGATTGAGTTTGATTCTTTGCAGGTTCTGCTGTAAGAGTTTCTCGTCACCGTTTGGGTCTTAAACACACCGTCGACAGAAACAGAACTTCTTGTTTTTGTTACCAAACTTGTCCTGCAGATCTAAAGTGATGTCCTGACATGTTCAGCTGCAGCAAGAAATCATGTAAAACGCCCTACTTATGGTGTTTATTTTCTTAACATCTCTCAGATAGGTTGCTTGGTCTTGAAAGAATCAGATCTGTGCATGCACGGCGATCAGGAGCCTCTGTATTGTGTCCTGAGCTGTGAACGCACATATTGCACGACTGCCAGAGGAAACAGCCATCAGAGCCGAGGCTTGCGCAACCGCTGGGCACAGAAACTGCTGTTGTTACTGTACTGGCTGCAGTTACACTCGAAACAGCCGAAGGCGAGGAGGAGGACAGAGCCAAGTGCAATGGAATAAATTTATTTAACTTTTTGGTTTTGACAGATTTTACCTGGGAGTTCATCTGAGGACAGGGAATATGATTTATCTGATCCGGATTGACCCGAGAGACTGAGTGGAAGAAAACCAGTCTTGCTTTGGAATGGTTAAGAGCTTTTTGCAGTTTAGTTTCTACCGCAAAATAATGAACAAAGATCGAGTCGGGAGCGCTTAACGTCACACCGCTCGATCCACAATGAGTGGCGGAAAGAAACGGAGTGGTTTTCAAATCACCAGCGTCACGCTGGACTACAATCAGGGTTCTGGAGACAACCATCCGGCGGAGCTCCTCAGCCCTGGAACTCAAAGAGCCACGCCCCCTTCTGCCAGAAACCCCGCCCACGGGAGGAGCCCCAGAAGCCAGACTACATCGCCCACTCAAATCCTATCCAATGGGCTGTCTCTGCGCCATAACCCCGCCTTCCAGACGCAACAGAGCTCCAGTCAGCCGACCACGCCCGTCACTGCTAGGAAACAGAGTTCGCTGGACGGGGCGTCGCGTTTCCGCGTCGTGCGTTTGGATCAAGGACCGGGCGAGCCGTATAAACGCGGCCGCTGGACATGCGTGGATGTGATAGAGAGAGAAGTCGAGGAGCGAGGGTTACGTCGTGTGATTGACAGCATGAGACACGCCCACTCGCTGGAGTCCTTAGAGACGGTCGGGCTGGGCGGAGCCGAAGGAGCAGTGGGCGGAGCCAGACTCAAACCGTTGGGCGTGCCGGCAGCTCACATAGTACACTCGCAGGGCACCACCCACCTGCTGACCCCATGCCGGACAGACTCCGCCCACAGCGGCCCGCCCTCGCCCACACACGACACGCAGCCAATCAGGTCGCCGATCACGCCCCGGATGCGCAACATACCTGCCCCACTGCGATTCGACATGGACGCCGTCGGCAAGGTGAGCAATCGTCTGATTCATTTGTGTCCTTCATTATTGTGTCTTTAATGTAGTTGTATCAAATTTAAGGCCATAAAAAGTGTTAAACTGTACATGAACGTCTTATGATTTTAAGAGGTGTTAAATTTGGGGACGGAAAGACCAGAATTGCGATATGGATTAATATAACGATTAAACTTCATTAAAGAAACACTCCACTTTTTTTGAAAATAGACTCATTTTATATCTCCCCAAGAGTTAAACAGTAGAGTTTTACCGTGTTTGAATCCATTCAGACGATGTCTGGCGGTAGCACTTTTAGCGTAGCTTAGCATAGATCATTGAATCTGATTAGACCGTTAGCATCGCTCTCAAAAATGACCAAAGAGTTTCGATATGTTTCCTATTTAAAGCTTGACTCTTCTGTAGTTACATCGTGTACTAAGACTGACGGAAAATGATAAGTTGTGATTTTCTAGACTGATATGGCTAGGAACTATACTCTCATTCCGGCGTAATAATCAAGGAGCTTTGCTGCCGTACCATGAGTGCAGCAGGCGTAGTGATATTACGCAGCGCCTGAAAGTAGTCCCCAGCTATATCATAACTAGTTACCTAGCTGGGGACTACTTTCAGGCGCTGCGTAATATCATTGCGCTAAGCTAAGCTAAAAGTGCTACCGCCAGACATCAGCTGAATGGATTCAAACACGGTAAAACTCAACTGTTTAACGCTAGGGGAGATATAAAATGAGCCTATTTTTTAAAAAAAGTGCAGTGTTCCTTTAAATGAACATGAGTGCTGCTGTTTCAAATCCGGTGCTGCGCTGCTTTGTTTACAGCCGTTACCGGGGAAACAGTTATATTCCCGCCGTTCCGAAAGCGCCACCTGCTGGCGGAGAAAGAATGTGCATTTTGTTTTGTTTTTTCAGACTAATGCGAAAATCAACCCATGTTTTTACCCTACAAACACACAGAGCTTATATGTGAACTGGTGGATCAATAAGAAGAAAATGCATTATAAAAATCTAAACAGTAGAATGTATTTATATGCTATTTAATTAATATAATAGTTGTTTAAATTAGTATAATAGACACTTTTGATCAGTGTTGGGGAAAGTTACTTTTAAAAGTAATGCATTACAATATTAAGTTACTCCCTAAAAAAGTAACTAATTACGTTACTTATGGAAAGTAATGTGTTACGCTACTTGTGAGTTACTTTTTAAATATGGGCAGGGTTTGCTTGTTTGTTTTTAATATAAAAAAGTTCTTCTTTTACAAATATAAAAGCCCTTTCACACCAAAAGTGAAGTGAATGCGCCTCAGGCTGAAGGAGATGTAGATTCACGTCTTTACAGTAAAGGGTGCAGCTCAAACGAATCACATGAAGAATATGACGCAGTTCAACACTATTCAGCAATAACTAAAATCAAACACAAATGTATCACTTTTGATTATTAGTATAGTTGAAATGGATCATCGAATGTCAGTAGCAAAGACAAAATTAGATTAAATAAAGGATATTTGTCTTATTTTACGTATTTAACTATTGCAGGTTTGTATAATATTCTGAGTTTGCATTTGACTGTTTTTATTGATTGTGAGGAACACTGAATGTGTTTTTGTGCAGGTGAGATCAATACATGTTGATATTTAGTCTAGAACTACAGTAAGATCATGTTCACACACAACGCTCTGATTTCTGTCACCATGGCAACACCAGAGCTGTCACTCAATACATCACCATGGCAACACCAGAGCTGTCACTCAATACATCACCATGGCAACACTAGAGCTGTCACTCAATACATCACCATGGCAACACCAGAGCTGTCACTCAATACATCACCATGGCAACACTAGAGAGGCTAGAGCTGTCACTCAATACATCACCATGGCAACACTAGAGCTGTCACTCAATACATCACCATGGCAACACTAGAGCTGTCACTCAATACATCACCATGGCAACACTCACTCAATACATCACCATGGCAACACTAGAGCTGTCACTCAATACATCACCATGGCAACACTAGAGCTGTCACTCAATACATCACCATGGCAACACTAGAGCTGTCACTCAATACATGAGAGCTGTCACTCAATACATCACCATGTAGAGCTGTCACTCAATACATTATGTTGAGAAACAGTAACTGTTACTTAAAAAAGTAATTCAAATATTTCCTTCTAAATTAAAAAGTAATGCGTTACTTTACTAGTTACTTAAAAAGTAATCTGATTGCGTTACTTGTAATGCATTACCCCAACACTGCTTTTGACTCATCAGTTTTCTTAAAAATGTTTTAAAGGCTGAAATGTGAAGTGTATCATTTTATAAAACTTTTTGTTTTTGTGAAAACTTGTATATCATGCTTTTTACAGTCATTTAATGTTACTATAGACATTGACATTCCTCATAGTATTAAGGCCCGTTCACACCAAGCACGATACGAAGTCGTTCATCAGCTGGAAAAAAATCGTTCTGGAAGTGATTCCAACGATATCGTTTCTCTGAGCCTTTATCGTTATAGTTGTGGTGTGGACGCTGCTATTCTTTAATACGGAGAACGATTTTTAGAACTATATCTTTATCGTTATCGTGCTTGGTGTGAACGGGCCTTTAATGTTATTAGACTTTAAAAAGTCTTAAAGTTGAGCTTAAAAATCCTGCAGAAACGAAGTCTTGCGTACGTTTTCTCTTCGCAGCTCCGGACCACCCGCTCGCAGCCGGCGTCGCCCGGACCTCACCTGGGTCGGGACAGTCCCTTCTATCCCGTCCTGACGCCCATCCAGACGCCGTCCGCTCTCGCGCTGGCGCAGTCCATGTTCGGCATGAGCCAAGCCTTTGAGTTTGTGGGAGACGACGGGTGAGACGAGACTATGATCATGCTTTGGTTCTGTATGTCCTTGACTGTAAGCTACACTTAAAGGGGTCATATGAAGTTGCTAAATAATAATAACAATGTTTTATTTTTAATAGCGCCTTTCAAGAACCCAAGGTCACTTTACAAAATAATACAAGCAATTGGCAAACAAAATACACCAAACAATCAGAGCGAACATTCAGACAAACAAGTGTTGACAACAAGGAACTACAGATAATTAACAACAAGAGGTCTGGCATTCATATGATGAACATCGATTATGTCAAGAAAATGGTCATGTGTCATATAGACAGAAGTTGAGAAAAGGGGAAGCAGAGAGGTAAAAGAGTTATTTAGAGAACAAAGTGAATAGATGAGTTTTCAGTTGAGACTTAACCTGTCGGTTCCACTTTTTGAGTATAGGCCTGAAAATGACATTTCCGACTTAAATTGTTATACATTTTGAATGCTTTGGAGCAGCGACGTAAGGTTGATCTCTATTTAAAGAAGACACTTGGCAGATTATTGTAGAGGTGAAAAAGTTATACCCCAAAATTATATTACTAAAAAAGTTATGGAAGTTTAAGGGCGTTCCACTATGACCAAAACCCCATATAAAAAGGGCATCTCCATATACCATAAACCCCATATGACCATTAAGGGCGTTCCACTAGATGACCATAAACCCCATGTACCATATTTTACATAACATGTGACCACATAAGGGCGTTACTAGATGACTAAAATTAGTGACCACATGCTAGAAAAAACCCCATTAGTGACAAAACCAAAAATCTCCAGATGTGTTCCAAATTTGAGGTTGATATCCAAAAAATGAGCTTTGAGTGAATTGTGTTTGGGTGCAGTACCAAGCTTCTCCATAGATACCATCAAACCCCATTAGTGACCATATAAGGACCATCAAACCCCATTAGCGTCTCCACTAGATGACCATCAAACCCCATTAGTGACCATATAAGGGCGTCTCCACTAGATGACCATCAAACCCCATAGATGGGCGTCTCCACTAGATGACATCAAACCCCATTAGTGACCATATAAGGGCGTCTCCAGATGACTAAACCCCATTAGATGACCATCAAACCCCATTAGTGACCATATAAGGGCGTCTCCACTAGATGACAACCATCAAACCCCATTAGTGACCGTATAAGGGCGGCTCCACTTCCATATACGTGACCATCAAACCCATTAGTGCCATATAAGTTTTTACATACTTCTCTCAATATTTATGACCATCAAACCCCATTAGTACCAAGGGTAGTATGGCGTCTCCACTAGTATTTGACCATCAAACCCCATTCAGTGACAACCTCTAAAAAACACATAAAAGGGCGTCTCCACGAGAACCCTAGATGACATACATCAAACCCCATTAGTGACACGCTAAGCATCAAAAATTGGCGTCTCCACTAGAACCTATTGACCATCAAACCCCATTTTTCTTTACATGAAATAAGACCTTTTTTTCTCAAAAAATAGAATGACCATGTTATCTTTTGAACCCCATTGAGTGACCATGCAGATTTTTACGTCTCCAGATTTTTCATGATTTTATACAAACCCCATTAGTGACCATTTCATAAGTAAAGCTCAGAACTCGCTCTCTGAGTCTGATGAGTACTCTTCTTACAAATTAAATTACAGTTGCTCTGTAAAATATTTCAAAAATCAGTCATCATATATGAAAACTAGCGTCTTTAAGCTTTCAAACGAGATATAGTTTGTCAAGATTGCTTTAGGTTCAGACTAAGATATTACTGTTTAAATCATGTAATGGTGAGTGGGCCCGTGACAGTTAACAGGTTACAGTAATCCAATCTGGAGGTTATGAAAGCATGGATAATAGTTTCAGCATCTCCAAGATTAAATGAGGGACGTATACGAACAATATTTGTTATACAATGCAATGTAAGAATAACAGTATTTGGTGTAATGCAATGTTTACGTGGTTTAAAAAACACATTATTTTCCACATACTGTACATTATTGTTGCAGCCTTTCTGAAACATGTCAATTTTAACAAAGCTCATCATTCTGAGAAGCACGCTGAGCTCTGATTGGCCAGCTATCCGGTGCGCTGTGATTGGCCGAATACCTCAAGCGCGTGACGGAAATGTTACGCCCCCTTACCATATTTGGAAACACACAGCGTCTCCACGACAACAACACTACAGCGAGAGTAAAAGTTACTCCTTTCTTTGCGTATACATTTGGGGCGGGGTTATGCAAATCTTCCAACACAGTGACGTAGATATGTGGGGGCGTTTAAACGAGGCGTTTTAGGAAGGCGTGGACGAGTCTTAACTATTAGAAAGAATATCTCTTTGGGTTTGAGACTTAGTCTACAGCACAACTATAACAATAACGACACTTTCAGAACCATATTTTTTCCAGCTGATGAACGTTAAAAACATTGACAGCCAATCAGAATCCATCCTGCTTTAAAGAGCTCGAGCATTTAAAGCAGCAAACGACAAAAATGCGGCACTTATAATAATAGAACGTTAAATAACAATGTTATTGTGCATATGGTTGTCGTCTGTTGGTGTGAATGGACA
>CM049862.1:28259002-28264002 GCA_027422415.1 Schizothorax lantsangensis
TACAATTTATAAAAACCTTATTAAACTTGTATTTTAGTTCCCTTCGCAACAAACCCTGTACATTTAATAGCATTCAGAACAGATACAACATATAAGTATAAAACAAACATAAATTGGTATTCGTTATAAACAAAATATATTCTAAACGCCGAGCCTAAACAAATTAATTAATTAAGATTCTGCTGTTTAGAGTGAATGTTGTTTGTAATGAATGCTACTGTACTTTATGTATGTTTTATACTTATGTTTTTCATTCCTGTTGTTCTGAATACTGAATTTAAAGGATTTGTTTTAATATATTTAGGCTTACATTCCTCTCATTTACTGCCAATCCGAAGGTAATTTTGCGTGCTTGATGTTAAATGCATTATATAAATCACTTTAGAATATAAATCATAGCATAAATGTGTCCCTGGAGCACAGAAGCAGTCATAAGTAACACAGGTATATTTGTAGCAATAGACAACAATACATTGTATGAGTCAAAATTATTAATTTTTCTTTTATGCCAAAAATCATTAAGATATTAAGATCATGTTCCATGAAGATATTTCCTACTGTAAATATATCAAAACTTAATTTTTGATTAGTAATATGCATTGCTAAGAACTTCATTTGAACAACTTTAAAGATGATTTTCTCAATATTTTGATTTTTTTGCACCCTCAGATTCCTGGGCCCGTATTCATGAAAAATCTTAGTGCTAAGAGTTGCTCCTAGTAACAAAATTCTAAGAAATGTGGGTGTTTCCTCTTAAATTTAAAGAAAAGATCCTAGTAAAGAAAAAAGTAATTCAGAAAGCATCTTAACCCTTAAAAGAGGTCTTAAGGTCTGAAATTGTTAGGAGTACGAACGAGGACTTTAAGAGTTTCTTTAGCAGATGAGACAATGAACCAAACATGAAGAAATGTGTTGCACACAATGCATGACAGTGAGTTAATAAGATGCTACACATTAGATCGTGACATGATTAGAGACACGCTAACATCTCAGACACCGCGCAGAAATGCCACAGCGCCAGAAATGGATGTAATCACTACATTAACTACATTAACATATTTGGAAACTGAAAAAATGCAGCTATTCAGCAGCGATGATTTGTGTCTGTTACAACCTTCTATAAGCAAAGTGATCACACAAACAATTACAGCACTTTCAGAACCTTATTGTGTCGCTGTTCATTTCCTATAAAATGTGCTAAGTATGACAGCATGGTACATAAAAAATAAAGAATATACATATATTGTGTGTGTGTGTGTGTGTGAGTGAGTGAGAGTACAGTAAAACAGGAAAAATTACGCCTGTAATTTCAAAGTGAAGGCTTATAATAAACTCTACTCTTAAAAGCGCTCTTATTTCCTTCTTGGACAACCAACCAATCACAGTCTTCAAAAGACTGTGTCATAGCTAGCAACAGGGTTAGCTCCGCCTCCTCACTAAGATAACAGTGTTTGTCTTTTCCTCGCTCAGAGTTGCTCTCAGATTGGTCCTGAATCACTTTTAAGCTAAGACTCCTAGCTAGAAATTTTTAAGCTAAATTAGGAGCTCTCTGAAAGGATTCTTAGAATCTTTATGAATACGGGCCCAGATTTTCAAATACTTGCATCTCAGCTAAATATTGTCCTATCATAACAAACCATACATCAATGGAAAGATTATTTATTCTGACTGGTATTGGGTGTGTGAACTGTGTTTGTGTGTGATATCAGATGGAGTAGGTGGAGTGTGGAATGCTGGGATCTGTGTGGGCGGGCCGAGAATCCCAGCGCGAGCCGTGATTGGCTGCGGCAGACAGTGGGCGGAGAACAGAATCAAAGAGTGCAGTGTTGATGTGTGTGTTTGACTCTGCATGTTTACATGTGTCTGTGTGTTTGCGTGTCACACAGGAACACACACACACACTCTCTCTCTCTCACACACACACACACACACACACACACACACACTCGCGTCCCGAGACAGGAGAACAGAGATCAGGAGATCCGCTGAGGTTCCGGCTCAGACAGATGGACTTTCACCTCAGATTACTCTAATCCATCCGCTGCTGCTGGGATTTCTGGGATTAACGGGGCGTTCAGAGAGCGACGGGCGTCTCGTGATGAAGGAGCTGAAGCTACGTCACCGAGGTCTGACCGAGACTCAAGAACTGCGTTTTACGGTCCTCCGTTCGTTCTCTGCAGTGCATTTTCTTGCCTGTTTTTGTAGTTAATTTTAATTAAACACTGCGGTGCATCCGGTTTTAGTTTAGCATTATATATATACTATTGTAGTTTCATTCATATTTCAAATTACCTTATTTTTTTATATCTTAAGTTTTTATTTTTAATTTTTTTTTAGTAGTTTATTGTGCTTTTTTAAATGTAACTATTTAGTTTTAGTTTTAATTTGTTTTCTAGTTAGTAATTTTAGTGCTTCAGCTTATTTCAGGTCGTTGCCAAGGCAACATTTCTAATTTCTTCATCTAATCAAGTTAGATTTGATATAATTCCAGCTTTATTTCAATTAACAAAAATGCTTTTATTAGTTTTAGCTAATAATAATAACAACCCTGAGTGCATTGCTGTGTTTTCAACTCCGTTTTACTATTTATTAAATGTATATAAGTGTGACATTTTAAATATTAATATTTAAATTTAATTTATTTTTATTCAGTTATTTATTTTCAGTTAATAATTTTAGTGCTTACACTTAATTTACCAAGTTGACAAGGCAATAGTTCTAATTTTAAAGATAAGTTTTTCATCTAATATTTATATTTTATATAATTTAATTTCAATTAACAAAAAATAATCTAAATCATTTTAGTTAACAATAATAGCACTGAGTGCACTGCTTTGTTTTCAACTCCGTTTTAGTTTAATTACTTGTATGTAGTGTTAAGTTTAAAGCCCTAATTGAGATCTTTTTTTTCCAGATAAATGCTGCTGTGATTACAAAAATCAATTATATATTTTAATAGTTGTATAGTTTAAAAAGACACCGCTCCTTTAAATAGCGTCAGTGTACTTGGCTATTTTTGTTAGTAGCTTGTAGTGTATTTAAACACTCATATAACTGCTCAGGATCAACACACACACACACACACACCTGATGACTGTTCGTCTTGCACCACAGTAAATCTCGCTCTTGTTCTGCTGACGTGTGTGTTTCGTTTTGGTGAATGAGTCAGATCCTGGCCGGATGTTTCTGAGGAAACTATTTCATCATGACTCTTCCTGACGGCGCGTGACTCTCTATGTGTGTGTGATCTGCTGATCATTCGCCATGTTTGTCAACGTACGAAAGATGGTGTCCATTTTTGAAAGCAAAAAACAGCCTCGTCCTCTGTCACTACCTCCGTGTGAACAAACGCACAAGAGAGAACGAGAAACCAAGCCTGACCTCGGAGCCCCGCCCCTCTTTGCTGAGCCCCGCCCCCTCACCTGTGATTCATAGGCCACGCCCCCGCGCAGGAGAACGAGTGAGAAGGGTTCGTGATTCTTGGCCGACGGGGAAGATCGATTACTATCCGAGGGCTAATCGCTTGGCGGTTTCCATGGAAACCAAAGAGCCAATCAGAAGCAAGGACTCGCCACGTCTACCATCCAAAAACACAATTTCTGGCCTCAGAACGTCGTCAAAACAAGAGCGGATGTGTTCATCCAAACCCAGCTTCAGCTCATGCACAGAAACACATATAGCTCCACCTGCTGGTCAGATCTCAGAAAATCATCCCGGTTCGTCTTGTGTTAGCGACCGGAAATGTCAGAATCCCGTTTGGAGCTCATTGAGAGCAGAAAGGGGCGGGGCTGATACTCACACACGGAAGCCACGCCCCTCTGACTCCACCCTCCTTTCCCTCCTGCTGTTCTTCCACAGGTAACTGGGTTTGTTCGGTCTGTGCGTAATGCTGTGACTTGAGGTTTTCTTTGGGTGGTTTATGATGTATTTGTGGCTGTGGAGACTGAGAGTGTTGTGTGCTGCTGTTATGAGAACCATGTGCTGGTCGGTGTGTTCAGAACAATAGCATCAGTGTTACACACATACAGTCAGGACTGTGTGTGCTCCGCTGCTGTTTAAGTCAAATAGCCTGGTTTCTGGAGCTCAGCAGAGTAGAGAAAGCACTGCAGCGTTTGTGAGTCCTTAAATCATGTGTGTTGTTGAGGAGACTGAGCTGCTACAGTACTTAAGTGATCTGACACACCATTTCACTTGCTAGACCTGAAAACTATTGAAAAAAACCCACAGATGCACGTTTAAGGAGGGACCCGAGCCATTTCTAGAAACCTTCAAGAAACTGCCTAGAAACGCTCCAAAAACTGCCTAGTAACAGCTGAGAGACTGCTTGGAAACACCCTATAAGCCACCTTTAAACAGCCTAGCAACCACCTAGAAAAACCATTGTAACCGCTTGCAAACATCCAAGAAACAGTGTAAGACTGTTGAGAAACCATCTAGAAACAGCCCAAAAACTGCCTAGTAACAGCTTAGAAACACCCGATAAACCACCTTGAAACAGCCTAGCAACCACCTAGAAAAAAACATAGTAACTGTTTGCAAACAACCTAGTATCTGCCTAGAAACATCCTAGAAACAGCATAGCAACTGTCTAGAAATAGTCTAGAAACTACCTAGGAACAGCATAGAAAGGATTTTGAAACACCCCAGCAACCACCTAGAAACTACCTAGTAACAGTCTAGAAACCTTCTAGAAAGAGCATAAAACTGTTAAGAAACCACCTATAAAAATCCTAGTTACTGCCTAGCAACCACCTAGAGAAAGCCTAAAAACATCCCAAAAACTAACTAGTAACCGTTTGGAAGCTACCTAGAAACAGCATAGTAACCGCCTAGACATAGGCAAGAAACTGCTTGGAAACCATCTAGAAACAGCATAGCAACTGTCTAGAAAATAGTCTAGAAACTACCTAGGAACAGCATAGAAAGGATTTTGAAACACCCCAGCAACCACCTAGAAACTACCTAGTAACAGTCTAGAAGCCTTCTAGAAACAGCATAAA
>CM049862.1:28269002-28279002 GCA_027422415.1 Schizothorax lantsangensis
CTGCCTCCCGAACAGTGTTTGGTAGATTGTTCCAGAGTTTGGGAGCTAAATAGGAAAAAGATCTGCCGCCCGCAGTTGATTTTGATATTCTAGGTATTATCAAATGGCCAGAGTTTTGAGAACGCAGCGGACGTGAAGGACTATAATGCGATAAGAGCTCAAGTACTGAGGAGCTAAACCATTCAGGGCTTTATAAGTAATTAACAAGATGTTATAATCTATACGATGTTTAGTAGGGAGCCAGTGCAGTGTTGACAGAACCGGGCTAATGTGCTCATACTTCCTGGTTCTAGTAAGAACTCTAGCTGCTGCATTTTGGACCAACTGTAATTTGTTTATTAAGCGTGCAGAACAACCACCCAATAAAGCATTACAATAATCTAACCTTGAGGTCATAAACGCATGAATTAATGTTTCTGCATTTGACGTTGAGAGCATAGGTCTCAGTTTAGATATATTTTTAAGATGAAAAAATGCAGTTTTACAAATGCTAGAAACGTGGCTGTCAAAGGAGAGATTGCTATTAAATAGCACACCTAGGTTCCTGACTGATGACGAAGAATTTAGTCAGAATTTCGAGATGTTACGTCACTATTGCAAGTTTATAACTGAGAAGAAAAGTCAATATTGTGAGATTAAAGAGTAGCAATTACCTTTTTTTTCAATTCTGTGACAGAAACAAAATAACAGAATTTCCAGATATCTAGAATTAGAGAAACGTCTGAGGAAAAAAAGTCAGAATTGTGAGCTATAAACTCTGAATTGTGAAAAACAAACAGAATTATTATTTTATAACTGTAAAGATGTAGTTCAGAGAGAAAAGGGACGGAACGGTTGAGTTATTAAAAAAAAAAAGTCAAAATGACCTTTTTATATATTTTTATTCTGTAGAAAAAAACAATTGTGTTTTTTAGATCAAAATGATCTATTTTTAAAATTTATTTGGCAACTTTTGATAGTGAGTTAGGGTTAAGTTAACTTTTGATAGTGAGTTAGGGTTAAGTTAACTTTTGATAGTGAGTTAGGGTTAGGTTAACTTTTGATAGTGAGTTAGGGTTAGGTTAACTTTTGATAGTGAGTTAGGGTTAGGTTAACTTTTGATAGTGAGTTAGGGTTAAGTTAACTTTTGATAGTGAGTTAGGGTTAGAGTTAAGTTAACTTTTGATAGTGAGTTAGGGTTAAGTTAACTTTTGATAGTGAGTTAGGGTTAAGTTAACTTTTGATAGTGAGTTAGGGTTAGAGTTAACTTTTGATAGTGAGTTAGGGTTAGAGTTAAGTTAACTTTTGATAGTGAGTTAGGGTTAGAGTTAACTTTTGATAGTGAGTTAGGGTTAAGTTAACTTTTGATAGTGAGTTAGGGTTAGAGTTAAGTTAACTTTTGATAGTGAGTTAGGGTTAAGTTAACTTTTGACTTTTGATCTTTTGATAGTGAGTTAGGGTTAGAGTTAACTTTTGATAGTGACTTTTGACTTTTGCTTTTGACTCCACACATATTTACCATCTTAAGATGCCTAGCATTACACACATCACGTGACTTAACCTGTTAACTGCCACGGGCCCACTTACCATTACATGATTAAATCTTAGTCTGAACCTAAAGTAATCTTGACAAACTATATCTCGTTTGAAAGCTTAAAGACTCTAGTTTTCATACATGGTGACTTTTTGAAATATTTTACAGAGCAACTGTAATTTATTAATTTGTAAGATTAGTACTCATCAGACTCGGAGAGCGAGTTCTGAGCTTTACTTTGAAATAGTGATACATGTATAAAATCAGTAAAAATCTGCATTCATGTTCATGTCAAGTGTTCAAAAGATAACATTCAATTCTATTTTTTTGAGAAAAAAGGTCTAAAAGTGTTTGGAATGTAAATAAAAAACAATAGGTTCTCAATTTTTGATGCAGCGTGAACTATAACTGTCTTGTCGCATGTGTTTTAGATGTTGAATTGAAATCAGATACTGCCATACTACCCTTAATATTTCTGAATGTGATGTCTACGTCATAAATATTGAGAAAAGTGAACACATCTTCAGATTTTTGGTTTTGATTTTCTAGCAGTTTTAGAGTGAAACATGTTTTTCGTAAAATATATATTTTATATAAAATATTAATATTTAATTTTTACATTTTTTATTTTCATAAACATAAACTTTTATAACTTTTTCACCTCTGCAATAATCTGCCAAGTGTCTTCTTTAAATAGAGACCAACCTTACGTCTCTGCTCCAAAGCATTCAACATGTATAACAGTTTAAGTTGTAAATATCATTTTAAGGCCTAAACTCAAAAACCGACAGTTAACAGGTTAAGTTAGCTGCTATTTACAATTGTTTAATTTAATAATGATAATAAACATAATTGAATAATTGTTCATTTATGACACAGCTTGTGCTTGCAATTGTTGATCAGGTAGTAAGATGCTAGTAATTTTCCAGGACATTATCTATTATCCGTTGTAACCCAAAAACACTAAATTAAATGTGTAATTAAAAATGCTGGAAAAATCAATAAGGAAAATTCCTTCATAATAACACAGTAGATTGTGCTATACATCACAGACTTTTCTTAGAGAGTACACTAACTAACTACTAATACACTGCTTAAAAATACGTGTAGTTTTACTAGTTTACTAGCTAACAAAAGAAAAACTTTTTGCTGAGGTTTAATGTGGTGACACAATGTTGCGTCGTGATCACGCGATGACGTCACCGCGCAATGACGTCACAACGTCCTTTAGCAACAAATAAATCATACCGTCCTTTAGCAACTTCCCCTGAAAATTACACTGTTTCTTCTTCCTTTAATTCTGGTGGAAGAGACTTCCGAAGCAATCAGCTTGTCACATAATAAACAAACTGCCTTTCTTTCACTATTACTGTAATATATGCCCAGAAAGCGAATTTATCTCATATTATTCAGTATTAACCGCACTTTTCTGCACAGGCCATTCATTTCATCTGCTTTGTGCGTATATACGTGCATATCTTCGTGTTGAGTTATTTAAATATGTTTGTGTGGTATATAATAAGCATATTTTGTCTGTATATTTATCTCGTAAGTCTTTAAGCGTGAAACACTGTCAGCGCGCACTGCGCATGCGCGCATTACGTCACTTCCACCCGGAAGCGCGTCTGAGAGAGCGGCAGAGATGGAGGGAGTTTGAAATTAATTTAATTTTTCTCAAATTAGATATTTTCTGGATTCAATTCTCGTGTATTTTGCCGTTTAACGCAATGTTTTTATCTCGCGCACCAGCTGAAGTCATATTTTGGAAGTTAAAGGTGAGTTAAAAGTATGTTTTTATGGAGATGGAATAACGATATTTTGATTCTAACGATTTAACGTCATTGAAAAACTTTACATACATATTTATAAACAATAAATAGAGAAACTGTTGACCATGTTTCGTGGTATTTTCTGGAGCACATCACTTTTACTATGGTAAATTAATAATAATAATAAAAGTTTGTATGGTGTGTATGTTTATATACGCAGTTAACGTTAAATTTAAACTACACGTATATAAATATTAATATAATATGTAATATATATGGTTACATTTATATACACTGCCGTTCAAAAGTTTGGGATCAGTAGGATTTTTAATGTTTTTCTTCTGTTCATCAAGACTGTATCTGTTTGATAAAAAAAATTACAGAAAAATAATAATTTTGTGAAATATTATTATAATGTAAATCAGCAGTTTTCTATGTGAATATGTGTTAAACTGTAATTAATCAAAGCTGTATTTTCAGCATCATTACTGCAGTCTTCAGTGTCACGTGATCTTCAGAAATCATAATAATATGCTGATTTATGATCAACGTTGGAAACAGTTGTGCTGATTAATATTTTTTTGGAAACTGATATTTTTTTCAGGATTCTTTGATAAATAAAAAGTTAAAAAGAACAGTGTTTATTCAAAATAGAAATAACACACGACTGTTCAAAAGTTTGGGTCCAGTCTTTTTTTTTTAGTTTTAAAGAAATTAATACTTTTATTTAGCAAGGATGTGTTAAATGGATAAAAAGTGACAGTAAATATTATTAATATTGTTAGAAAAGATCTCTAATTTTAATAAATGCTGCTCTTTTTAACTGTATTCATCAAAGAAGCAAAGAAAAAAGTATCACAGGTTCCAAAAAAATTATAAATCAGCATATTATTATGATTTCTGAAGATCACGTGACTCTGAAGACTGGAGTAATGATGCTGAAAATACAGCTTTGATCACAGAAATAAATTACAGTTTAACACATATTAAAATAAGAAACCAATATTAGAAATTGCAAAAATATTTCACAATATTATTGTTTTTTCTGTATTTTTGATCAAATTAATGCAGCCTTGATGAGCAGAAGAGACTCTAAAAGCAGCAGTGTATGTGTAGTGTGTAGTAATAGCACCGGTCACTAATGGTTTGCAGTAGAGATATGGTCGTCTTTATTTGACCCTCTAACTCTAGCACTCTCTATTCTAATTCTATTTTATCTATCTGTCTTTTATTTAAAACAACAACAACACATATTTGATCCTCTATCAACTGCATATTTATTCTCTAACTGCTAGCTTTTCTTTAAAAACACACTAGCTTTCTTTTTTCTATTCTATCTACTTGTTTCTTATATATATATATAAAACACTAGCTTTCTTTTTTCTATATTCTATCTACTCATTTTCTTTAAAAAATTCTACGTGTACTGTGTTAAGCTTAGCTAACTGAGACTTGTCATAGCACTTGCGTATCATTGCTCTTTTGTTGGTTTTGATAGCTTCTGTTGTCTTCATTTGTACGTCGCTTTGGATAAAAGCCTCTAAATGTAATGTAAACGTCTCTCTGTGCGTCAGGTTGATTGGACAGGACTGATGTCGTCAGCGGAGCCTGATGTCCGTGTGGCTCCTGAACCCCTGCGGCTCGATCCGGTCCGGACCGCAGAACTGGTCTGCCCCGATCTGGACCTGACCCTGACCCCGGAGCGACCTGCAGACCGCCGTCATCGTCAGGTTCGGTCCAAACAAACCCGTCTCACTGCGGTCAAAGACCGGCTCCGTGTGTCCACTAGATGATGCAGTTCACCGCTGCTGCAGGAGAGTCTGCAAACTGCTGTTTTGTGTATTAATTAGTGATTAATCACATCCAAAATAGAACTTTACATAATATATGAGTGTGTGCTGTGTATATTTATTTCGTATATATAAATAAATACACATGCATGTGGGTCAAAGACGAAAAAGGGTTTAAGCATAAAAACAATAAGTGTAATACTGCTTTAAATTGTTGTTTCCCCCCAAAAAAAAATTAAAAGTTTTCTGTTTAATTTAATTGCAATTTTGTTTTTGTTTTTCTGAGCAAAGAAATTAATATCATACATTTCTCCCTGATTTACACTAAAATATCATTCAGTGTAACAGGTCTTGTCAGGCATATTTACAACAAAAATTAATTTATGACACATTAAAAGACTAATTACTTTCACCCCAGATACTAATTAGTTGTATTTTTACATTTTTAAAATGTGCCACTAATCCTAAGTTTCGCCCATTTGTCAGTAATATTTTTTTACTCATTTAAAACACAGTAAAATGTAATATGCTCCCTTATTCTATTATATATTTTAATATGTACAAGTCAGAATAAGCATGTTAGAATTTTTACATAAATATTGTGTTACACTGAATTACTGTAACTTTATTTAAACCAAATTTTGACATTTTATTCTCCAAAAACCTTAAAAGTCGACACTTTACTTACATTTAATGTGCTTTCTATGAACATAAAATCACTTTAGTAAATTTATTTTGATGCGGACATATTAACGTCTTTGACCCATGATGTTATGTTTATATATTAAATGTATTTATATATATATATAATATAAATTAGATGAATATAAATATATACATGTAAATATTTAGAAATATATACATGCATGTGTGTGTATTTATATATACAGAATAAATATACACAGAACACATATATAAACAAAGACTTTTATTTTGGATGCGATTAATCGTTTAATGCAAAGCACTTCAGGCTAAACACGTGTTTTTTCATGCACTGGTCTGTTTTACTTCTATATCATATGTCTATTTTTAGATTAGTGGAAAGAAAACATTCGAAATACACATTTAAGTGTTTATTGTATTGCTCTTTATCTATTTGCGTCTGTAGATTTCAGTCTTTAAAGAGTTTTTTCTCTTACAAACAGCAAACTTTACAGTTTTATTCCTCTCTATGTTCTGAAGGTTTGTTTATATTTCATTCACACTGATTTATACAATATTTTACTCCTAAAAACATGAGAAAATGTGTTTGTTTTCAGTCTGTTGATGGTATTTTATGATTTATGGAGTGATAAGAGAAAACCAGAATCTCCTCTGGAAAAAACTTTAACTCTAATATGACGACATAATCAGACACTAATTGTCTATGTGTGTTTGTGTGTGTTTGTGTTTGTGTCTGTGTACCCTCTGTGTGTGTGTCTGTGTGTGTCTGTGTGTCTGTGTCTGTGTGTGTCTGTGTGTGTCTGTGTGTCTGTGTCTGTGTCTGTGTGTGTGTGTGTGTCTGTCTGTGTCTGTGTCTGTGTGTGTCTGTCTGTGTCTGTGTCTGTGTGTGTCTGTGTGTGTGTCTGTGTGTGTCTGTGTGTCTGTGTCTGTGTGTGTCTGTCTGTGTCTGTGTGTGTCTGTGTCTGTGTGTGTGTGTGTCTGTCTGTGTCTGTGTGTGTCTGTCTGTGTCTGTGTGTCTGTGTCTGTGTCTGTGTGTGTCTGTCTGTGTCTGTGTGTGTCTGTCTGTGTCTGTGTGTCTGTGTCTGTGTCTGTGTCTGTGTGTGTCTGTCTGTGTCTGTGTCTGTGTGTGTCTGTCTGTGTCTGTGTCTGTGTGTGTCTGTCTGTGTCTGTGTGTGTCTGTCTGTGTCTGTGTGTCTGTGTCTGTGTCTGTGTGTGTGTGTCTGTGTCTGTGTGTGTGTGTGTCTGTCTGTGTCTGTGTCTGTGTGTGTCTGTCTGTGTCTGTGTGTCTGTGTCTGTGTGTGTCTGTGTGTGTGTCTGTGTCTGTGTCTGTGTGTCTGTGTGTGTCTGTCTGTGTCTGTGTGTCTGTGTCTGTGTGTGTGTGTCTGTCTGTGTCTGTGTGTGTGTGTCTGTGTGTCTGTGTCTGTGTGTGTCTGTGTGTCTGTGTGTGTGTGTGTGTCTGTGTCTGTGTCTGTGTGTGTGTCTGTGTCTGTGTCTGTGTGTGTGTGTGTGTGTGTGTGTGTGTGTCTGTGTGTGTGTGTCTGTGTCTGTGTGTGTCTGTGTGTCTGTGTCTGTGTGTGTCTGTGTGTGTCTGTCTGTGTCTGTGTGTCTGTGTCTGTGTCTGTGTGTACCCTCTGTGTGTGTTTCAGGTGCGTTTCGATGTGATTCCGCAGCAGGATCCGTCCGTCATCACGCTGATCCCAGAACCCAGAAATCAACCCACAGCCTGCAAACCTCGACACAAACACAAGCTCGGTACAACAAACACAGCATGTTTGATATTCTGATCAGACGTTAGGAGTCAGCTTAAATAGTCTCAATTCATCTTTACACAAATTAAGGCTTTAAAAAGCTCTTAATCACAGCAGAAAGTCTTGTATTCATAAGCCATGGCATTAAATGTTGCATGCACTCATCAGTGCTTCTGTTTGGGTTTTCAATACAAATATTTAAACATCTTTAAATCAAATTTTAATTATTTTCTCCTAAGAAATCAAACAGTTAATATTACATACACACACATACATAGAGTTATGAGTCTCTTCTGCTCATCAAGGCTGTATTTATTTGATCAAAACTACAGAAAAAAACAGTAATATTGTGAAATATTATTGCCATTTCTAATATTGGTTTCTTATTTTAATATACTTTATAATATAATTTATATCTGTGACGCAGCGCTGTATTTTCAGCATCATTACTGCAGTCTTCAGTGTCACATGATCTTCAGAAATCATAATAATATGCTGATTTATTATTTATGTTGAAACTGTTTTGCTGCTTCATATTGTTTTTTTGGAAACTGATACTTTTTTCTTTGATTCTTTGATTAATAAAAAGTTAAAAAGAACAGCATTTATTAAAAATATAAATATTTTCTAACAATATAAGTCTTTACTGTCACTTTTTATCCATTTAAAACATCCTTGCTAAATAAAAATATTAATTTCTTTAAATATTTCTTCCCAAACTTTTGAATTATAGTAGTATATATTGTAACACAAAATAGCTATTTTGAATAATCACTGTTGTTTTTACCGTTTTTATTATTTATTTGACAATATATGCATTAAATACATGGCAGAAATGAAACTAAATGAGGTGAGTTTATGCTTAAAATAGAACAATTATCATCAATAGGGATTAAAACCTCATTTCCCTGAGAATTAAACTGATTTGTTCATGTTTTGATCATAAACTCATTTCATTTTGACCAGTTTCTCATAAAACAAGTCTCTTTAAAGCATTATTCTAACAGTCAAAGTACTATTCAAAATTATTAGGCTAATATTAATAACCTTATTAGTAATATTACTAAGCAGAATAGCCCAGAATATTATTTTTAAATCACCGTTTTCAGTCATTAGCCTTCCTTAAGTGTTTCATGAGGGAGAAAAAGCTTACGTGCAGAGCGTTGCGTTCATATTCTGGGCTATTCTGCTTAGTAATATTACTAATAAGGTTATTAATATTAGCCTAATAATTTTGAATAGTACTTTGACCGTTTGATCCTTCAAACGGTTGAACATCCGCAAAGCTGTGGGCCCGGATGGCATCCCAGGCCGTGTGCTCAAAGCATGCGCTTACCAACTAGCCGGGGTTTTTACAGACATCTTCAATCTGTCCCTCTCTCTGTCTGTGGTTCCCTCATGCTTCAAAAAATCCACCATTGTGCCCATACCAAAGAAAAATAAAATCACATGCTTGAACGACTGGAGGCCCGTTGCTCTGACACCCATCTTCAGAAGTGTTTTGAGAACTCATCAGAGACCACATCTGCTCTGTGCTGCCTGCCTCACTGGACCCACTACAATTTGCATACCGCAGAAACCGTTCCACAGACGACGCTATTGCCTTCACCCTGCACACTGCTCTCTCCCACCTGGAAAATAAGAACACCTATGTGAGGATGCTGTTCGTGGATTACAGTTCAGCATTTAACACCATAGTGCCTGCCACACTGGTTGCGAAGCTCCAGACTCTGGGACTGAACAGATCTCTGTGCAGCTGGATCCTGGACTTCCTGACAGGCAGAAGTCAGGTGGTCAGAATGGGCAACAACACTTCATCTCCCCTGATCCTCAACACTGGTGCCCCGCAGGGCTGCGTTCTCAGCCCACTCCTGTACTCCCTGTACACACACGACTGTACAGCTACACACAGCTCCAACGTCATCGTCAAATTTGCCGATGACACAACGGTAATAGGCCTGATCACCGACAACGATGAGACGGCCTACAGAGAGGAGGTGAGTACCCTGACTAAATGGTGCCAGGAGAACCACCTCTCACTCAACATCGACAAGACCAAGGAGCTGGTGGTGGATTTCAGGAGACAGAGCAGAGAACACACACCCATCTCCATCGACAAGACACCTGTGGAGAGGGTAAACAGCTTTAAGTTCCTCGGCGTTCACATCACCGAGGATCTCACATGGTCCACTCACACAGACGCAGTGCTGAAGAAGGCACATCAGCGCCTCTTCTTCCTGAGACGGCTGAGGAAGTTTGGAATGAGCCCCAGCATCCTCAGATCCTTCTACACCTGACTGTGGAGAGCATCCTGACCGGCTGCATCACCGCCTGGTTTGGAAACAGCACCGCTGGCAACCGCAAAGCTCTGCAAAGAGTTGTGCGAACTGCCCGCCACATCGTTGGAGGTGAGCTTCCCTCCCTCCAGGACATCTACACCAGGCGGTGTATAAGGAAAGCCAGGAGGATCTTCAAGGACTCCAGCCATCCATCCCACAGACTGCTCTCTCTGCTGCC
>CM049862.1:28284002-28316502 GCA_027422415.1 Schizothorax lantsangensis
TTATAATGCATTGTGAAATTATTTAATGCATTAATTATGCCTCGTAATAATGCACCTTATAATGCATTGTGAAAGTATTTAATGCATTAATTATGCCTCGTAATAATGCACCTTATAATGCATTGTAAATGTATTTAATGCATTAATTATGCCTCGTAATAATGCACCTTATAATGCATTGTGAAATATTTAATGCATTAATTATGCCTCGTAATAATACACCTTATAATGCATTGTGAAAGTATTTAATGCATTAATTATGCCTCGTAATAATGCACCTTATAATGCATTGTGAATGTATTTAATGCATTAATTATGCCTCGTAATAATGCACCTTATAATGCATTGTGAATGTATTTAATGCATTAATTATGCCTCGTAATAATGCACCTTATAATGCATTGTGAAATTATTTAATGCATTAATTATGCCTCGTAATAATACACCTTATAATGCATTATGAAAGTATTTAATGCATTAATTATGCCTCGTAATAATGCACCTTATAATGCATTGTGAATGTATTTAATGCATTAATTATGCCTCGTAATAATGCACCTTATAATGCATTGTGACATTATTTAATGCATTAATTATGCCTCGTTATAATGCACCTTATAATGCATTGTGAATGTATTTAATGCATTAATTATGCCTCGTTATAATGCACCTTATAATGCATTGTGACAGTATTTAATGCATTAATTATGCCTCGTTATAATGCACCTTATAATGCATTGTGAATGTATTTAATGCATTAATTATGCCTCGTAATAATGCACCTTATAATGCATTGTGACAGTATTTAATGCATTAATTATGCCTCGTAATAATGCACCTTATAATGCATTGTGAAAGTATTTAATGCATTAATTATGCCTCGTTATAATGCACCTTATAATGCATTGTGACAGTATTTAATGCATTAATTATGCCTCGTTATAATGCACCTTATAATGCATTGTGAATGTATTTAATGCATTAATTATGCCTCGTAATAATGCACCTTATAATGCATTGTGACAGTATTTAATGCATTAATTATGCCTCGTTATAATGCACCTTATAATGCATTGTGACAGTATTTAATGCATTAATTATGCCTCGTTATAATGCACCTTATAATGCATTATGAAAGTATTTAATGCATTAATTATGCCTCGTTATAATGCACCTTATAATGCATTGTGAAAGTATTTAATGCATTAATTATGCCTCGTTATAATGCACCTTATAATGCATTGTGAAAGTATTTAATGCATTAATTATGCCTCGTAATAATGCACCTTATAATGCATTGTGAAAGTATTTAATGCATTAATTATGCCTCGTAATAATGCACCTTATAATGCATTGTGAAAGTATTTAATGCATTAATTATGCCTCGTAATAATGCACCTTATAATGCATTGTGAAAGTATTTAATGCATTAATTATGCCTCATAATAATGCACCTTATAATGCATTGTGACAGTATTTAATGCATTAATTATGCCTCGTAATAATGCACCTTATAATGCATTGTGAAAGTATTTAATGCATTAATTATGCCTCGTAATAATGCACCTTATAATGCATTGTAAGAGCTCATGAATAATTATAACAGTTATTATAATTAAATGAATTAAAACACAAACATAATAATAAATCTGCTAATATTTTGCATGTTTACTTTGGTTACAATTGTTTATAAGAATATATTATGCATTATAACATACATAATGAATATTTTTAGAATGCATTATACAGTACATAAAGGGTTCAAGTAAAGTCTTACTGTGAATTGTTTTGTTAATTATACATAAACAGTACTACAGACACTAGTATAGATTGTACTTACTGTACTTCACATGCAAATTTACACAATCTAAATCTATTTTTTAAGGCATTACTGTATATTTTTGGTTAGACTCCCATGAGTTAAAGCAGCAGTACATTTGTCTCAGTATTTATTCATTTTTATTAATATTAGTGTTCTATTTTAAAACAGTGTTTGATTTTACAGCTGTTCATTTTAATGTGTTAGTAAATGTTGAAATTAACGTTTACGTGATTTAAAAGTATTTTTTGTCATTAGTTCATGCAGTTAACTCATCATAACTAGTGAAGCCTTACTGTAAGCTGTTTTCTATTTTCTACACTGCAAAAAATATTAGTATTTATGCTTTGTTTTCTTGTATAAATATCTACAAATTCTTGAATCAGGATGCATTTACTTGACAAGTAAAATGACTTATGATATTTTGTCTTGTTTTCTGAAAATATTATCCAAATGTTGTTAGTTTTTGCATAAAACAAGCAAATATATATATATTTTTAAAGCAGTACATATAAGGCAAAACATACTTAGATGATACCAAAAATACAAAACATGTAGAACACAAAGTTAGTTGTAGTTATGTAAGGTGTGTAACAATTGTGCTGCGTATGTGTATATCATTTCATAATATAGATGTAGGACATAATTGAATAAATAAGTAGAAATTAAATAAAGAATTCATCTAAGAAAGGGAGAAAAAAGAGAAAGGGGAAAAATTATTGAATGGATAAAAAAATAAATAATAGAGAGAAATAATTGAATAAATAAGTAGAAATTAAATAATTCATCTAAGAAAAGGAGAAAGAAAGTAAAATAAAGAAAGAAAGGGGAAAAAATTATTGAATGGATACAAAAAAAATAAAAAAAAAAAAAAAGAGAGACATAATTGAATAAATAAATAGAAATTAAATAAAGAATTAATCTAAGAAAGGGAGGAAAAAAGAAAGAAAGAAAGAAAGGAAAAAATAATTGAATGGATACAAAAATAAAAAAGAGAAATAATTGAATAAATAAGTAGAAATTAAATAATTAATCTAAGAAGGGAGGAAAAATATATAAATAATCTCAATTCAAAAGCTAAACGAGATTATTTTTCTTCTCTCATTGGCAGATATTTTTACTTGTTTTAAGCAAAAACTAAATTTGGATAATTTTTCAGCAAATGCAATCTTGTCATCTTAATTCCAGAATTTGTAGATATTTATACTATTATATATTTACAGATATTTATACGTGATTAATCGCATCCAAAATAAAAGTTTTTGTTTGCAATAATATATGTGAGTGTTCTGTGTTTATGTATTATGTATATATAAATACACAGTATATATTTTGAAAATATTTAGATGTCTATATGTATATTCATATACATGAATATATTTAATATATAAACATAACATATTTCTGAAATATATACATGCATGCGTATCTATATGAAATATATAAATAATGCATATTTCTGAAATGCATGCATGCATGTGTGTGTATCTATATATGCATAATAAATATACACAACACATGTATATTATGCAAACAAAAACTTTTATTTTGGATGTGATTAATCGTTTGACAGCACTAATATATATATATACACACATACAGTGCAGTACATTATATTGCATGGAAGTTGAACTTTTATTTTGGATGCAATTAATACTATCAATGCTAGAAAACAAGACACAATGCTAAGTAAGAAAATCATTTTTTTGCAATGCAAGTGTGATCTCTGTGTGTGTTTGATGAAGGTCTCGGCGTGTTCCTCCTGTGTTCCTCTGAATGTGATCGAGTGCATCGATCTGTTCCTGATCTCCAGCGGTGGGCGGCACAGAAGAGGAGCGAGAGACACACATTCACTACCGTCCTGCAGGATGGTGATGATGATGAAGATGAAGCAGCTCTCCTCCACAGACATGGATGCGCTGGAAGCTTCTGGATCCGGATGGGATTGCTGCGGGAACCGCTCGGACTGGGAGGGATGGGAAGACCAGTCTCTCTTCACCCACACCGAGCTGGTGGTGTTAACGGCTCTGTGTGTGCCGCTGCTGCTGCTCGGCCTGCTGGGAAACGCCTTGACCATTCTGGTGGTGTGGCGACGCCCACAAATGAGAAGCACCACCTACCTGTACCTGAGCAGCATGGCCCTATCAGACGTGCTGATTCTGCTGCTGATGCCTCTGGATCTCTATAAGGTGCGTTTCATCTTAAAAAGCTTGCATGTGTCTGTCAGTGTTGGGTGTAATTAGTTACTAAGTAATCTCTTTAATTACTGTTCCCTTGAAAAAGTAAAGCAAGGGATTACTCTGTAATTTAATTACAGTTACTTCTTATGTGATTGAACTTAATACTGTGTATAGACTGTGACCCTGGAGCACAAAACCAGTCATAAGAGTCAATTTTGTGAAATTGAGATTTATGCATCATCTGAAAGCTGAATAAATAATCTTTCCATTGATGTATGGTTTGTTATGATAGGACAATATTTGGCTGAGATACAACTATTTGAAAATCTGGAATCTGAGGGTGCAAAAAAATCTAAATGTTGAGAAAATTTTGTGTGTGCTTGTTTTTATATACCGGTGGGGACTTAAACCTGAATACACACAGACTCATGGGGACTCGTGTCACGGTGGGGAGCTAAATTGAGGTCTTCATGGGTAAACAAGCTTATAAATCACACAGAATTAAGCTTTTTGAAAATCTAAAACTGCAAAATGTCTCCTGTGAGGCTAAGTTTAGGTGTAGGGCGATACAATATACGCTCTGTACAGTACAAAAACCATTACGCCTATGGAAGTCCCCACAAGGATAGCGAAACAAGTGAGTGTGAGTGTGAGTGTGAGTGTGTGTGTGTGTGTGTGTGTGTGTGTGTGTGTGTGTGTGTGTGTGTGTGTGTGTGAGTGTGAGTGTGTGTGCGAGTGTGTGTGGGGGAGTGTGTGTGTGGTGTGTGTGGGAGTGTGTGAGTGAGTGAGGGAATGTGTGTGAGTGTGTGTGAGTGTGAGTGGGAGTGTGTGTGTGTGTGTGTGTGTGTGTGTGTGTGTGTGTGTGTGTGTGTGTGTGTGAGTGTGTGTGTGGGAGTGTGTGAGTGAGTGAGGGAATGTGTGAGTGGGTGTGTAAGTGTGTGTGTGTGTGTGTGTGTGTGTGTGTGTGTGTGAGTGTGTGAGTGTGTGTGTGTGTGTGGGGAGTGTGTGTGTGGGAGTGTGTGTGAGTGTGTGTGTGGGAGTGTGTGAGTGAGTGAGTGTGTGTGTGTGTGTGTGTGTCATATAAAAAAGTCTGAATTGTGAGATTTTTTTTAATCTGTAACTACTTGGAATGTGTCTCACAAGTGCGCACACTAGTGTGCACTACGATCTGATTTGTCATGAATACCGATCTCTTGTCTTGTATTGTGCTTGTATTGGACCATGCACCTGGTGTTTGTAGTTCCTCTTGATTGTTTGTAACGTGTATTAACGTACGTTGTGGTTTTCTCTCGCAGCTGTGGCGGTTTCGTCCGTGGTTGCTAGGCGACGCCGTGTGCAAGCTGTCGATGTTCGTGGGCGAATGCTGCACGTTTTCGTCCATCCTGCACATGACGGCGCTGGGGGCGGAGCGATACCTGGCCGTGTGCTTCCCGCTGCGCGCGCGCTCGCTGGTCACCAGGGGGCGTGTCCGAGCGCTGATCGCGGGGCTGTGGGGCGTGGCCATGCTCAGCGCGGGGCCCGTGTTTGCGCTGGTGGGCGTGGAGCAGTTTGAGGGCGGAGCCAGCGAGTGCCGCTGCACGCAGTTCGCGCAAACCTCCGGGCTTCTGAAAGCCATGCTGTGGCTCTCCAACCTGTACTTCATCTGTCCGCTCACCGTCCTGTCGCTTCTGTACGGCCTGATCGCTCGCCGCCTGCATCTGCGCGCGCACACGCACCGAGACAAGACACACCGCCAGACCCTCCGCATGATGGGTGAGGAGGATTATGGGTAATAATGCAATTCGATTGTGGAGTAGTTCAGTAGTACTCGGTGTTATTTTGGTATCATTTAGATTATATTGAGTTTTTTTTTAACTTTATATATATAATATTATATAATAATAGTTTTTATTTTTGTATTTTCCGTTTTCATTTTAAAGTTTTAGTAACTTTTTTGTAATTTTTATTATTTTTTTTACATATAAATATATACTTATTGATTTTTTTGTATTTTAGTTTTTCGTTAATTTAAAAATAAAAACTTGTTTATATTTTAAGTAACAATTTTTGTTCAATTTTAATAGTTATTTTTGTTAAATATATCTATATAGTTAATTTATTTTAATACAAGTCAAACTTGAATAAATAAAAATTAGTTGCTTTGGCATCTAGCTAAAACTATTTATTAAATATTTTATTTTATTTCAGTTAATGTTTATTTCATTTCATGTAACAATTTTTTTTTGTTATATATGTATTTTTTATTTTTTGTTACTTAAATCATTTTCATTTAGTTTAAAGTTAAATTTTCATTTAGTTTAATTAAAACTAATTGAAAATGATTTATGTATCAAAAACAGTTTTGTTAAATGTCTATATTTTTATTATTATTATTATTTTATGTTTTATAGTTATTTTAGTACATCAAGTTAAGCTAAATGAAAATTAGTTACTTTAGCAACTAGCTGAAATAATATAAGTTTAAGCTTTTTAATATTTTATGTATCATTTATGTCAAGTAACAATTTTTTGTTATGGTTGTAGTGAACTATAATAACCCTGCATCAAAGCAGCATGCTGTTGTAAGGTGAATGAATGCTAGCATGAGTAAATGAAGACGTTTAGCTGAACTATTCCTCTGTTGTGTTGTTTTGTCTCAGTGGTGATCGTGCTGGTGTTCATCTTGTGCTGGCTGCCGTTCCACGTGAGCCGGACGCTGTTTTCGGTCTCGGACTCCAGCCCTCAGCTGTATTACATCAGTCAGTACTTCAATCTGGTGTCTCTGGTGCTGTTTTACGTCAGCGCCGCTGTCAATCCTCTGCTGTATAACATCATGTCCGCTCGCTACCGCGCCAATGTCCTCGCCATGCTGCGGATGACGGTGGGCTCCACGGACGAGCTGCGTCACAGGGCCCGCACCTCCCCGCTCACCGCCTCTCACTCCGGAACACACTTCTGAGTGTGTGTGTATGTGAGAGAGAGTGTGTGTGTGTGAGTGTGTGTGTGTGAGAGAGAGTGTGTGAGAGTGTGTGTGTGTGAGTGTGGTGAAAGTGTGTGTGTGAGAAATGTGTGTGTGTGAAGTGTGTGTGTGTGTGTGTGTGTGTAGTGCGTGTGTGTGAGGACCATGTGTGTCCCCAGTAGAGAGTGTGTGTGATTATTGTGGTGTGTGTGTGTGTGGAGAGTGTGTGTGGTTGTGTGTGTGAGGGAGAGTGTGTGAGCAGAGAGGTGTTGTGTGTGTGTGTGTGTGTGAGAGTGTGTGAGAGTGAGTGTGTGTGTGTGAGAGAGAGTGTGTGTGTGTGTGTGTGTGTGTGAGAGTGTGTGTGAGAGTATGAGTGTGTGTGTGTGTGTGTGTGTGAGTGTGGGAGAGAGTGAGTGTGCGTGTGTGTGTGTGGGAGTGTGTGTATGGGAGTGTGTGTGGGGGTGTGTGTGAGTGTGGGTGTGAGTGTGTGTGTGTGTGTGTGTGAGTGGAGTGTGTGTGTGTGTGTGTGTGTGTGTGGTGTGTGAGTGAGTGTGTGTGTGTGTGTGTGTGTGTGTGGGAGTGTGTGTGTGGTGTGTGTGTGTGTGTGTGTGTGTGTGAGTGTGTGTGAGAGTGTGTGTGTGTGTGTGTGTGTGTAGTGTGTGTATGCGTGTGTGTGTATGCGTGTGTGTGTGTGTGTGGTGTGTCTGTGAGTGTGTGTGTGTGTGTGAGAGAGTGTGTGTGTGTGTGTGTGTGTGTGTGCGTGTGTGTCTGTGTGTGTGTGTGAGTGTGTGTGTGAGTGTGTGTGTGTGTGTGTGTGTGAGTGTGTGTGTGAGTGTGTGTGTGTGTGAGTGTGTGTGTGTGTGTGTGTGTGTGTTAGGCTTGAAACACACTACAGGGCTTTAGAGGAAACGAGAGGTTTGTTATGGCCAGGAGAGAAAGCACTATAACTGTGTGACTGTGGGATCTGGCCAAACATGTTATTGTTGACTTTGTGCATTTGTGTAGTTGTGTTGATTAGTGTGTTTAGGGTGTGCACTGTCCCTCCTGTGCCCTGCAGATGAACAACAACATCTCTACAAATGGACAGAGCGTCATTGAGCCTTTCAGCAACACTATATATATATTTAATGTGTGTTTTGAATTGTATTTATTGTGTTGGATGGGGCTTGTTTGGTGGATATATTGAATAAAAGGCTGTATTTGTGACGCTGTGATGTGTTTTATGAAAGCAATAATGCTGTGAGGGATGAAGATGCTGATGATTGATCGTTCACAGACACTGTTTTCATGGATCCGCACATACAGGTAAATGGTTTTTATGATTTATGATTTTAACTGTAGTTTATGTTCTCTGTATTTATTTCTAAGGTGTTTTAATTATTCCAATGTGGCTATATCAACAATAACTTATTAACATTAATATTCATTCAAGTGTTTGTGTTTTGAGATTTCATTTCGGAGACCGTAATCCAGAGGTAATGTAACCTCAATGGGGTTAGAAATTAGCGTTTTTCATTTATTTATTTATATTTTTATTTATTTGTTTATTTTTGACAGTAAGGAAAAAATAAACCTCAGCCAGCAAATAGGACCTAATACAAATTAGAAAAATAGGAATTGAAATAGAAATAATAAAAATAAGATTAAAGTAAATATTTTGTAAATTATTTTAAAGGTGACATATCATGGAAATCTGACTTTTCCAGGTTTTAAGTGCTATAATCAGGTCCCCGGTGCATCTATCAACCAGGGAAACGTGAAAAAGATGAACCCAGTAACTTTGTTTTAGTAAGCCTTTTTCTGCAAGTGTCTGAAAAAACGAGCGTGTCTGATTTCGCTCCCTTGGTGACGTGGCAAAGGGATCTCATTATAATATCAACGCCCCTTAAAGGGATAGTTCACTTTGAAATTAAAATGTGGTATCTATCAGCTTACCCCAAGGGCATCCAAGATGTAGGTGTCTTTTTTTCTTCAGTAGATCCAATTTTGATGTTTTTAGGTCAAACCGTTCTAGTCTGTCAGTCATATAATGGCAGGTATAGGTCACTGTCTCTATAAGAGGGAAAAAGAACATGCACAGAGAAATCCAAATTAAACAATTCCCCATCGTAACTACACATTGATGGCCTAAGACACGAAACGAGCGGTTTGTGTGAGAAAACGAACAGTATTTATATCGTTTTTTACCTCTTGTACACAACCATGTCCAAGTGATCTGAGTGCACACACATCCGGTGTGTGACGTGTGTGTGCGCGCGCTCTGGCTCACGCTGCATTCACACGGGGCGTCGGCGTCAACGCTTGACGGAGGGCGTGTCTGAAGCGTGGTGCTGACGCGCCGTCATAGTTACAACAACCAATCACATACTTCTCTGGTGTTGCATGAACGGGATTGGGTATTTGCATGAGGCGATCTGATTGGCTGACGCCTCCGTTGGAATCGCTTGAAAAGTTGCGTCAGCACCACGCTTCAGACACGCCCTCCGTCAAGCGTTGACGCCGACGCCCCGTGTTGAATGCAGCGTGAGCCAGAGCGCGCGCACACACACGTCAAAGCACACCGGATGTGTGTGCACTCAGATCACTTGGACATGGTTGTGTACAAGAGGTAAATTTAAACGATATAAATACTGTTCGTTTTCTCACACAAACCGCTCGGAGGAGCGAGTTCGTGTCTTAGGCCATCAATGTGTAGTTACGATGGGTCACATGAATTGTTTAATAAAATTGGATTTCAAACGTCTTATTATTGTGCATGTTCTTTTTCCCTCTTATAGAGACAGTGACCTATACCTGCCATTATATGACTGACAGACTAGAACGGTTTGACCTAAAAACATCAAAATTGGATCTACTGAAGAAAAAAAGACACCTACATCTTGGATGCCCTTGGGGTAATAATTATACGCTGATAGATACCAAATTTTAATTTCAAAGTGAACTATCCCTTTAAACAATTGTCTATGGCCCCAGAAAAGATTGAAGTTGTTGATGAAGTTCTGCTAGTAGTTGTAGTTGTAGTCCTGCTACTGATGTTTCTGATAATAGAGTCACCCACTATCAGAGTCCTGGGCTCGGCTGCGCTCTGAGCTGAATGCCGCTGTCTGCTCGACCTTGAGCACCTGTTAATAGCGATGTTAGCTGCTGGCTGATATGATCCATGTTCAGTCACATTTGGGGATTCATCACCCAAAGTCATTAATTCTTCAAATCTGTTCTCAAGCTGTATAGGGGGTGGTACAATACCAGTGTTTGCAAGCCTTGTCATAGCCATATCTGGGGTAGAGGATGCTACCGCATTCTGGATTCACGGCATAAATCGAGATACCCCCTGTATATGTGAAAATCAATCTTTCCCCCTGGAAACAATTACCGTCTCGACTCCCTTGTCCCTGTGTGTGCCATCAATTAGTCTGTCTATCAGTTTCGGCTTGTTCCTCTAAACTTGGTATAAACTGTTGAGATTCACTAGATTCACAGGACTCACCGGCTGTATCTGAAGGGGTCCGTGACGACGGTCTGCTGTATGTTCCACCTGTTTTGGACGTCCAGCAAGTAACTTTGTTTCAAGAACCGCAATCCTTTGTAGAAGTCTGTGGCAGTTCATGCAGCAGGTAGATCTTACTTGAAAGATATTAGATATAAATCACCCGCGGCGGTATACGCCGCCGCCTCTCTCCCAAACCCGACCATTGCGGCCCAAGCCCGGCGATGAAGGCAAGGCCGCAAACAGACGCTTGTGCCTTTGGGGGTATAGTGGTGTAAGTGTGTTTGACTCCTGTGACTCCTCGAGCGCCCTCCTGTGCCCGCTCCTGAATTACGCCCTGTCCCGCTCATTTTTGCATGTGCCCGCTTCTCCAGGGCACAGTCTGTAACCAGTCTAAATCTCCAGAGTCCCTACCAATGATAGCAAACGCCCCCAATGTGGCAACACTTCCCGAGCACCCACAGATCCGTGCTAAGCGCCCTGCGCATCCATTCAGCTCTCCTCGAAACGCCCTCCTGTGCCCGCTCCTCATCAGCACCACAAACGTGCCCGCTCTACAGGGCCATCCCTCCATGCCCGCTACTCTTTTGTTGCAGGGCCAGTCCCTCCTATATACTGTATATACAGTATATATATATAAATAAATATAAATACACACTTCCCGAGCGCCCACAATCTATATATGAAGAGTTCAGATGCAAAAACCTCTAAGTGCCATCTCCTCGAAAGCGCCCTTTGCCCGCTCTTCTAAAAAGAGCAATTCCCCAGTGCCCGCTATCAGGGCCAGTTCCTATATTTATGCCCGCTTCAGGGCCAGTTATTTCACTTTAATTGCATAGAACGCCCCCAGGACATATACATTGCCATAAAAGTGAGCGCCCACGGGGATCCGTGCTACTGAAACCACACATAGGAGCCTGATCCTCGCAAAAATGCTCATGCCTTTCTCGCAGATGAAAATTTCAGATGGCACTCCTAGAGGCTTAGCTTGCATCTGAACTCTTCAGCGCCTATACAATTTTATTTTAGTCCCCGCTTCCCGAACCCCCATTTATTTTATGTCCGATGCTTGCAACTGCTCCCAAGGGGAACTTCCCCAAAAGCTTTTTTATGGTTTTAGGGGGGCATTTTAATAGCCATGGCTGTTTCCAACCGGGCCAGATTTTTAACCAGAATCCCCTGATCCGCCATCAACGCTCAACCGCCATGGCGTCTCGAATATCCGCCATGGCCTCCCGAAAAGACCGCCCAAGCGCTCTGCAACACAGGGCGTCCCGAATCCCCTGAGACCACCTAGTCCCCTGACCCGCCATGGCCACCCGAGCTCTCCGCTCCGCCAGGGTTCTGGAATCGCAGTCATCAGTCACGATCACCATCACCTGGAGCACCTGATGACTGAGCACCGCCACCTCGTTACTGATCACCAGCACCTGTCAGCACTCATCAGCTCCACTATATCTGCACACTCTCCACACTGCCTCCTCGTCCGGTCTACCGTTCACTACCCCGAACTAACCAGACCCAGTGTGCACTTACCTGTGTTTACCTACTTTTCAGCTCTCCTTCGATCCTCCTGCGACACCCCGTCTAAGACTCCCTTGGTTCCTGGTTCCCGCTCTCCTTCATTCCTGCAAGAGACATTCCCATCAGTTGTCAGCGAAGACCCATTGAACTGTTCCATTCACCAGGATACTCACCTGCCATTTGCTCCTCACGATCTGCTTCCATTCCACCTGTCAATAAACCTATGTATTATCACTTACCCCTTGTCTCCTGCCTGTGTGTTGAGACAACAAAACTCTATTATTCTGCTGGTTTTACATGTGACCTGAAAAGCACTCCTGGTTTTCTGTATAGATAGTTTGTTTGTTTCTTTGTTTGTTTTTTCCTTGAATAGCAACGGCACACATTCAAATTCTGTCCCGTATCTGATTATTCATCCCTGAGGGACACTGGGACATTCATGACTATCAGCTGCGTAAAAAAAATACATAATATGTAAATTAAAATGGAAAAAAATTCAAATGTCACACAACGCTGGAGATAAACAGAGGAAATGAGTACAGGAATAATATCAGTATTCATTAAACAATTACTCAAAATAATTAACCAAAAATAACCAAAAATGTGCTCGTGTTCTTTCAGACCTCAGCATTCTCATCGAAGTATCGACTTTATCTCAGATGTTTCCCTGGAGAAATAAAAAAAACAGGATACAAACGAGTCAACAATCCAGTCCAGAGCTGTACAATGAATGTGGAGCTGACGTACAAACATCTGAAAGCAGGGAAACCTCAGTAAAAGTATTTCATTTTTCACTATTTCATCTCTCTGTTGTTTAGGAGATACATTACCATAAACTGATGATGACTGACACACACAAACACACACTTGCCATCTTTCTTGCATTGACTTCTATCGTTTTTATATAGAGCTAGTTATAAATATCATAACCTACACTCTAACCCTAACCCACAACTTCCTGCATTTTAATAAATAAAAAAACTTCATTTTATAATGTTTTTACAAGTGAAGACGTCTCCAAATGGAGATTTTGTTAGATTTAACTCACTTCTGGGTACAAATTTGTCCCCAAAATATGGTTAAAGCAAGATAAGTACTAGTGAATAAGGTAGAAATATTAACTAACAGACATAACCATATGGTCAGGTTTAAATATGAAAATAAGGCCTTTTCTAATTAAATATGGAGAAAGGCTTGGTGATCTGCAAATGTTTCTAATGGCTGTATCTTTAGAGCTTTTTTTTGCGTAGTATTTTATTGTATACTGTAGAAATTTGTATTGGGCCGCCTATCTTGGCCAGGACACTCTGAAAAGAGATTTTATTGGTTTTCTTTCTTTTTTATAAAGTTTAATAATAATAAATTCAACATTTCCAGAAAATAGTTCAAAATTCTTCGAAACAGAAAAGTGCTGTAAGTGCTGCTGAAGTATACGTATTGGAATTGAAATCTAAAGACACAAATAATAAGTGTAATAGAATAAACGCAGTGTGTATTTTGTTTTCTTTCCACCTGTATAAACACACACGACAGTGAACAGATGAACACACTCTCTCTTGTTCAGTGCGGTTGCCTTTGGGCAAGAAAGAAGGAAACAAACCTGAACAAAGAAACAAACACAGAAGAGAGTTTCTCTTTCCAGGGAAAGCAAAGATGGGAGGATCAGAAAGAGAGACGATGGGTGATATCAGTCTGTCCTGATAAAAGAAGAAACACAAACACACCTGAATCACAACATCTACAGGTAAGAGACTCTGAGTCTTAACTTTACACTGATTACAATATGATTGGTTTACCAGTGTTTTATATCACATTATACTCAGCTGATCACTGTGTAACGAGTGAATGTGTGGATTTTGCACATTTTGTCTGTTGGTATCTGGGTTTTTATAGAGAAAAATAAATAAAAACAAATAAACTTTAAAAAAATGAACTTAATATCCAGAGACTGATCCAAAGGTGATGGTGATATCAACCCCATAAAAGTTTCCTCACACTTAATTTCCCAAGTGTGTCCTAAATTTCTTTATTTATTAAATATTATACGTTATTACATGAGCAAAACCTATGCAATACTGGATCTGTGTCTGTGTGAATTTAACTCTGGAGATTGTAAAGGCAGATATGTGCAGCATAAAACAATACAATACATCAGATCTCAAATGTCTGTGTGCTCTGAATTACTACTGACTCTGCAAATATGAGAATGAAATTTGCAAAAGTGCAGATTCAATGACCAGAATTGCAGCATAAAAGTATGTTAACATAGTACAATTTTTGGTAACTGGTTAAGTATTAGAATTTGCATATATTTAAATCCTACAGTGAACTTATGAATGTTATTACTAAAATGTAAAAACCGTGCTCAGTTAATATAACTGTATGCTCAGTGTTCGTTGCATAATTTTTTATGCGTGATTTTCTGAGCTAAGATACCTGTATACAGTACACATTGGTGATTCATTATGTGGTTACTTATGTCTTTTTAACTTATTTAGCTAACTAATTATATAACTGTTATTTCAAGGTTGAATTCATTATGTGGTGTCTGTGTATTAAAGATTTTAGTATTTACTAGGTTGGTGTATTAACATTACATCAGTTAATGAACTATATGTTTTACTGTAAATTTAAATCCGTAAAACCTAAAATTGTCACAACCCGTTGGACTCATGTTTTGTCGTATGCCCTTCCTGTTTGCCCATATTTGGTTCTGTTCCTGTTCTCATTTATATTAATTATTAGTCACCTTCATTGTGTTCACCTGTCTACCCCTCGTTAATTTTAGTTCCTGTCCATTGAGTTCTAGTTTGTCGGTTATTGCTTATGTTATCCTGTGTGTGTTGGACTTCTTCATCTTTGAATTATATTAAATGGATTATTCTCTTCAACCTTCATTCGTCATGTGACTATTGTGTGTGCACAGAGACTGTAAGAAATTTGATGTAGGCAACCACAGCTTTTCAGACTGAATCATGACACACATCAGCTTCAGGAGCTTCATGTGTGTATTTATAACTGATGTAGAATCTAATAAGCAATGATAAAGCAGAAATGACATGATCTGATGTTCTGGATCTGGTCAGATGTTCAGCGTCTGCATCATTTATTGAGACTGATTTCTGTTTTTCCCTCAGAAATGGAGAGAATCACATTGATGTCTCTTCTGCTCACAGGTGAGTGAGTGCTTGACTAGTACTAGTGTTGATAGTTAGTGTTAGTGCTGTCACAACTAAAAGAGGTCTGAGTGCACTTACAAGCTCAAGTCGATGCAAAGAATTCAATTCAGTCACTGAAAAGGGGTTGGAGCTCATAATTTAGCTCTGGAAATGCACCACATTCATGCGTTTAACTATAAAATACACTCAGTTTTCTTCCACTAGAGGTCCACAGTGTCACCAAAAACGTACAAAAGCACCATTCAGAGCACTTTATCAAACACATACTGAAACTCTGAGCTCTTGAAACACAGTGTGGATATAATGAGTCTGAGATCTGTGTGAATGTGTCTCTCCTCAGTCGTGGTCAGTTCATCTCCGCGTCAGTATCACTTTGTGAATCAGAAGATGAACTGGACTGAAGCTCAGAGATACTGCAGAGAGAAACACACAGATCTGGTCACTATCAATGACATACAAGAACAGAATGACATAAAACAGGCCATACAGAGAGTGAACAGCGGTGCTGACCGTGTCTGGATTGGACTGAAGGACGCATGGATTTGGTCTCTGAGTGACTCTGACTTCTACAGAAGAGATGAGTCTCAGTATAGCAGCTGGGGATCATCACAACCAGACGGAGATGGAGACTGTGTTTATATGAACAATGATGGAGAATGGAATGATGTAGACTGTAGTACAACAAGGCATTTCATCTGCTATAATGGTGAGTTCAGCTGTATGTTTCATATTTGATGAACTTTACACTATTAATTAACCAAACTGACATCATTGTCTTCTGTAGAGCTGCTTATAGCTGAACTGAATTGATTTCTGAGTAATTGATGAACTTTGCAATACTGACACTTATTTTATTTTAAATGCTTCAGAAATAAACGTGACTTTGTGATTAAAACAAAGAAATGTTCTAAAAGACTTGATTATTTTCATCATGAAACACTTTCAGTTTTGAATAATGAACAACAATTGGATTTGTATTTTTGTTCTTGTTAAATGAGAGGAGAAAGAACATGTATTTAATTCTCTAAATCAATATCAGACAAATGTCTTTCTCTTTTAAAGCCAGTAAAGGATTCGTCCGTGTACAGGAGCTAAAGAACTGGACAGACGCTCAGAAATACTGCAGACAGAAACACACAGATCTGGCCAGTGTGAGGAATCAGAGTGAGAATCATCAGATCCAGAACATCATAAACCAGAGCCTAACTTCACCTAATCAAGCCTGGATCGGTCTGTACAGATTCTGGGTTTGGTCAGATAACAGCAACTTCACTTTCACACACTGGAAACCTGGTGAACCCAATATCAAAAGTAACAGAGACAGCATCTGTACATTAACTGGTATCAGTGATGAAGGACGATGGACAGACGAGTACTGTACAGAACAGCATCACTTTGTGTGTTATGATGGTGAGTAGATCAATCATCTGATCTGCTGAACATCTACATGTTAAACTACAGAAACTCTCTCATCATTACAGGAGAAGTTCAACGAGCACACTATAACTTAACAAGTGTGTTCCTGGTTTATTCACCCAAAAATGAAAATTCTGTCATTTACTCAACAACCCATGTTGTTCCAAACCCAATAGACTTTGGTTCATCTCTGAAACACATGAAGATATTTTTAATGACACCTCAGGTTTCTGTCCCACCATTGAAAGTCCAGGTAAACAAAACTTAGGTCATGAAGGCATCAAAAACTGAATCCATGTTTAGAGAAACAGTCACTTTATACATTGAAAATAATTGGTGTAGAATCAATTGTCGCTCAGAAATGTTAAATTATGAAGTACTGAAATAGTATTTTCATGGAAAATGTACTCCAGTAATCTTTGTAGGGCTGCCAACTATTTTTATTTTTATTAATCTATCGACTAATTTATCGATTGATCTAAACGATTGCTTTCCCACAAAAAAAATCAACAATTTTACTTTTTATTAAACTGTATTTTATTAAACCAAATGAAATCCAAATTTCTATGAAATCCTTTTTTTAATACAATTATAATCAAAAAACACTTTTCAGAGGAGTATTTAGCAGAAATATTATTTACCAGAATTTATTTAGGAGAAAAATGTAAATGTTCAGTATTTCTGAAAAAATAAAAAAATAAAAAAATCACCTTTTTTAAAAAAAAAAAAAAAAAAAAAAAAAAATTAATTGGAGATGCTTTTGATTATTAAAATTTAATGGAATACAGAAAATAATGGAAAACAGAATTTGGTACAGATAAAACTGTAAAACTCAATTAATTACACAGGCTTTTTTATTAATAAAATTTAATTTAACCATTAAAACAGAGTATAGAAAATATGGAATATATGGAAAAAACTGAATTTGGAAATAAAACGGATTTCATAGGGCCCTATAATTATATATATATATATATTTGTGGTAATAAAAATAGATGTAAGTGAACAATAGCCTTTAAAATTACTTAAAATAATATATAATAGCAATGATGCAATAATAAGTAGTTCAAATAAAGAATCAAAAGCAAGAAATCATATGGTTTTATTGAACAAAACTGTTAAAATACATAATGTATTATAAACAATAGAGCTAATGGGTCACTGACATATAAGGATTTTCAAAAGGCTAATTTTAAAATACAAAAAATAATAATGTCTACTGTAATTGTTCAAACATTAAGAATGTTGTGTACACATAAATTCATATTAAAATTTAAAATGAAGTGATTTTAGTGTTTTTTTCATCTAGATGAATTGGCTGTAGCCTTAAAAAATGTCATGTGGTGCAACCGTGATTTATATTAAAATTAAATAATTTCCTTAACATGTAAGGTCAGTAATTAATGTGTTTAGAAACAAAGTATTTGCATTTTATTGTAAATAATGATCTCTTATTTTTGTTCTGTAATTTCAGAGTTGCCTTCTTAAAAGTAGTTAACGGATTATTTTTCCTGCAAATTGCATAAAACTGGATAAAAATAGATTCCACATTATACTAAAATAAAGTATTTTATTTGGGACATTGTTTAGAGAAAATGATATTACGCAGCACCTGAAAGTAGTCCCCAGCTAGGTGACTAGTTATGATATAGCCGGGGACTACTTTCAGGCTCTGTGTCATATCACTACGCCTGATGCACTCATGGTACGACAGCAAAGCTCCTTGATTATTACGCCGGAATGAGAGTATAGTTCCTAGCCATATCAGCCTAGAAAATCACAACTTTACATTTTCTGTCAGTTTAGTACACGATGTAACTACAGAAGTTTACTTTAGCTTTACTCAGATTTACTTGCCCGTGAGAGAGTTAATTCAAATTCACTGACGCTTTATTAGCATGCTCAGAACGAGTGCTTGACCACTATTGTCAACAAGTGGGATTTGTGGATTTTAAACCGTTGGACAGGCAAATTAGTTCTGTGGTGTTCTGTATTTGTCCGGTTTGGTAGCAATTTACACCCCCTCTAGATCCTTCCCAGCAGGCACAAAACAGGCACACAACGTATAAGACGTTGGTATTTGGTTAAATTTTGGTTGCGACCTCGGGTGACCAAAATCCAATGTAAATCCAACGTCTAATGTGTGTTAAATTGATGCCGATCCGACGTCATGACGTTGAGATTTAGGTTTTTAGGTTGTGTAACCAAAATCCAACGTTAAGTCAACGTCAAATTGACACTGATTTTCATTTTCAACCAAAATCCAACGTCTGTCTGACGTCATGTCCAACGTCAACCTGACGTTACATAGACGTCTGGTGCCTGCTGGGTTGAGATCGAAAATCAACATCTGCTTTGCACTACCAGGCAAAATATAAACATACAGGTGACAGAGCCTTTCTCGAGCAGGCCCTAAATTGGTGGTGACCTCCCTCAATCTATTGATCCCAAATCCTTGTTCAAAGCTCCTTGAAAAAACATCTATTTAAATTCAATGGAGAGCTTCTTTAAATGGGTTATTGTCTATGTGTGTTTATGTGATGTGGAATGTTTTTCTGCCATATTTTGTGTTTTTTAGCTTGTGATTGTGAAGCAACTTTGGGTAACATGAGTTTACACTGTTAACAAATAAGCTTTAAATAGGAAAAATATTGAAACTCTTTGGTCATTTTTGAGCGAGATGCTAACGGTCTAATCAGATTCAATGATCTATGCTAAGCTAAGCTAAAAGTGCTATCGACACACCCGGAGATCGGCTGAATGGATTTGAAAATGGTATCTGTTTAACTCTTGGGGAGATATAAAATGAGCCTATTTCCAAAAAAGTGGAGTGTTCCTTTAAACAGCACACACCTGCTAGATCTCTTAGGTCCTCTGATCAGCTGCCTCTAATTGTTCTTAGTTTTAAAACTCTGTTGGAAACTCATTTAGTATCTCAGGCTTTCGATTCTGCTGGGTATTGAGGGATGTTATTGAGTTTTCTGTTTACTTTGAATTTACTTGTGTATGTTAATGTTTATATTTGTTTTACTTGTCTTTGTACAGCACCTTGGGCAACAGTAGTTGTATTAATGTTGAATTACCAATTCACCTGCTTAGTGTGGAGTGTTTCAAAACAGTTTAACTTGATATTCTATAACTTTTCACTTTGCCTGTCCCAACTTTTTTGGAGTGTGTTGCAGCCATCAAAATTAAAAACTGTTTATATTTACAAAATACATTTAAGTTGGTCAGTGAAAACTTGTCAATTAAACAAAAGTTAAAGACAATCAACAAATCACAGATTCTTGATCTTATTGCATTTTACACAACATCCCAGCTTTTCTGGAATTGGGGTTGTATAATAATATATATATTAGTGTTAATAAAATAGCACTGGAACCTGTATTTAAATGCTTCAAGTTCTGTATCTTGATTTTCTTGTTGATCTGTTTGTTGCAGATAAACTGGTTCTGATCCGAGAGAATAAGACGTGGTCTGAAGCTCTGAGATACTGCAGAAACATAAGCATGGACCTGGTGTCGGTGGATTCGGAGCAGATGCAGCGGCGGGTGATGGATGTGACCTCGAGCGCCTCCTCCAATCACGTGTGGCTGGGTCTGCGTCACTGCTGCGCAAAGAGATTCTGGTTCTGGGTCAACGGTTACACCATGTGCTACAATCAGTGGGCTCCTGATTACAACATTGGACTGGACGACTGCGTTAATACGGACAGATCCGGAGTCATTCGGACCTGTGATAATCGCTGGATCAGCCGTCCTGAAACTGATAGAAACAACTTCATCTGCATCAAGTGAGTGCTGGAGAGTAACTGATTACATGTAATCCAGATTACAAATATTCACTACTTGTAATTAGAGTACACTACATTTTAAAAAGCCAATAATCAGATTACTGTTACATTCTTATAGATTATATATTCACACAATGCCAGTAAATTATTCATGTAATCACAAAAGTAATCAAAAATAATCATTATTAAACAAAGTTTTCATTATGTAATTAGTGATCAGCAACAGACTAATGTATACAATGTAATATAATATAATAATCTACCCACTGTGTGTGAGTCAAATAACAGATTATGAAGATTCAGACAAGCCATTTGGACTCAATTCAAATAAACTCAATTCCAGTTTATTTGTAAAGCGCTTATCACAATAAATATTGTTTCAAAGCAGCTTCACCGAAAATGTATATTTCAATGTTACAATCAGGTAGTTTTCTGTTATTGGACTCAAATGATCTCCATTTAAAGTCTATTTGAACTTCTATCATGTTTTCACTTGTTTAAGATTAATTATTTGATTCAGTTTCATGACTCATGAGGTGATGGAGACAAACATTTACTGTGTTTTCTTTCGGGTTTACTGTATTATTATTTTTATTGCATGTTATTTAGTACTTACCTTTATTTTTCCGGGAACTGATATGTTCTGCAAACTCCATCTACAATGACTGCAAATATAATCATATATAATTATAATACATGCAACGTCATGAAAAAAAAAAATAATAATATCGAAATAAAGTTTAGTTTTCATGCACTTTTAGTTTGCATCTCATTGTTTCCTGTGTTTCCTTGGTCGCCGTGGTTTCTAAGTATGTTATCATTTGTCACCATAGTTACTGATTATGTTGTTCACCTGTGTCTCATTAATTTCCTTCATTACTGTGTATTTATCGTCCCCTCACTTGGCATTGAAAATTGCTGACTTGATGACAAAGTGTGTGATGTTCCTGTATAAAATCATCTATAGTGAATACACGTAAACATAAATGGATAAATGTAACGATTTTATATAATGATAATAAATATACATTGAGTGAATATTTGCACTATATTTGAACGTCAGCAGAAGCATTTAAATGAAGTGGTGAAGGTTAAAATTTGATTAAAATAGTGTTTACTGATACTTATATATTGTGGCAAATTACAGGACCTTCAAATATACTGTATATACAATGCTGCCAAAAAAAAACCTTAGAAACACTTAAAAAATTACATGTTTCTGAAATATATTGTAATGTACGGGAGGTTCAGTAAGCAGGCAGTGACGTGGATCTATGTGTAGGGTGTTTAATAAAGTAAAGTAAACAAAATACGAGGAACACAGGAAAACAAGGAACAGAAAACACAAGCAAAACAGCACCATTACAATCAACATCTGACCAAGCACAAGGGAAACAATAGGGCTATACACAGGTGCATCTCAAAAAATTTGAATATCGTGAGTTTTTTTTCGCTTGGGGTGCGAGAGCATCCCGGACGAGCCCCCACTTGTTATGTTCCCCTAAGCGTCTAGGGGTCAGAAGGGGAAGTAACAAAGAGTAAAAAAAAGTAACGAGGTAATGAACACCGAGAACACACTTCAATCCTCTGTCCCAGAGTGAAGATGACACCAGTTGATATATATATATACAAAAATAATTTTATTTACAAAACAGGAATATAATATAAATGGGAGCAAAGGCTCAGGGGAGAGCAAGGCCTAAAATAACAAACAAAATAGTTCACTAACTAATTTAAGGAGCTCTAACTAACCTTAAAGAAAAGAAAAGAAAAGAAATATACAGCCAACTTCCCTCATCTCCCTTGCTGTACAAAAAAAACAGAGGCAAAAAGCAGTATAAAAAGAAAAAGGCAATCTCCCCCTACAGCATCCCGCTTAACACACAGGCTAGTTTCTAAAATCACTCAGAACAAAAGAGCCACAATACCTTTTGCTAAATCTCAACCTTGAACAATATCCATCAACAGTTCATGCTGAAACTCAATTAGCCACTGCTAATCAGTGTTGGGCACGTTACTTTAAAAAAGTAATTAGTTATAGTTACTAGTTACTTCTCACAAATAGTAACTGAGTTAGTAACTGAGTTACATCATTATAAAAGAAAATTACTAGGGAGTAATTATTGCGTTACTTTTAAAAAAAAAATTAAAATATGTAAAATAACTTGGAAGCCCCCAATATTAAATATGTTAAATGAATGAAATGGACTAAATAGAATACATTATTATTATAAAACATTGTACATTAATCAACACTATTTATCTACTGACACTTAGCATCAGGTCAAGATTATAATATGAATTATGTAATTTAGCATTATATGTGATAGAATTAGAATAACCAAGTATGAATGCATATTTGTCTATTGCAAACTTAGGACTGGTGGTGGTGCTTAAGATATTGTTTGTCTTTAGTGTTTCTATAAAAAAGGTGGAAAAAATGATAAGATAAAACCCAATATACCTAATAACAATTAAAATGCACTAAGGATTAATGAGCTCTGGGTTCAGAATATTAATCACGTTGTCTGCGTTTGCTCGAATTGATTCGCTGACAAAACAGGGACGATAATAGGTGAGCGCCGGCCAATGAGATTGTCGTTTGCGCATTAGCTCCGCCCACTAACAGAGAACCCGGCAGTCTTAAAAGCTGAAGAATTCCAAAGGAACTCCGTTATTTTGAAGAAAATACAACAAAGAATATCGTTTAATGAGCGCGTCAAAGCAGATTAAAGACTCTCTTGCTCTGTGAGTGTGTGTGAGTGTGTGTGAGAGAGAGTGTGTGTGTGTGTGTGTGTGTGTGGTGTGTGTGTGTGAGAGAGACAAAGCTACGGCGACCGTGCGCTTCAAAGAGTTTACGGTACAAATACAGCTTCACTGGCATCCATTCAGATGAACTGAAAAATAAAATTCTAATAATATTATAATATATTATAGTAACCCATTTTATTGTCAGTAACGGTAACGGCGTTTAACGGGGGAAACGGTAATTCGTTTGATTACACGTTACTGAAAACAATAACGCCGTTAGGAACGCCGTTATTCCCATCACTGCTGCTAATACACTACCATTGTCTCTACATGAAAAACAAGCACAAAGTTCAGTCTGGAGCAGGGGAGAAGTGTGTCTCCTCGCAAACTCTGAACTGCCCCAATATCCTCTTGGTCTCAGGCACACTCTCACAAATCTGCCCTGAGAAGGAGAAGAAAGAGAGAGAGAGCAAAAACAAACACAGGGCATTCAACAACACCCACACCTTTGTAAACAACAGTGAAACAAATTCAAGAACAATAGTAATATTAAAAACAATAATAAATATTCGTCATTATGGATGTTACACTAACTTATTTCAAAAAGTGAACCTTTCATATATTCTAGATTCATTGCATGTAAAGTAAAACATTTCATTTTTTGATGATCAGAGCTTACAGCTCATGAAAGTCAAAAATCCAGTATCTTAAAAAATTAGAATATTTATATTTGAGTTTCATTAAATGACCAGTATAAATTCCGCGTATCTCTTGTTCTTTGAAACCACAATAATGGGGAAGACTGCTGACTTGGCAATGGTCCAGAAGACGAACATTGATGCCCTCCACAAAGAGGGTAAGTCACAGAAGGTCATTACTGAAAGGTGTGGCTGTTTACAGAGTGCTGTATCAAAGCATATTAAATGCAAAGTTGACTGGAAGGAAGAATTTGGGTAGGAAAAGGTGCAAAAGCAACAGGGATGACCGCAAGCTTGAGAATACAGTCAAGCAAAGCTGATTCAAACACTTGGGAGAGCTTCACAAGGAGTGGACTGAAGCTGGAGTCAGTGCATCAAGAGTCACCACGCTCAGACGTCTTCAGGAAAAGGGTTACCAAGCCACTTCTGAACCAGAGACAACGTCAGAAGCATCTTACCTGGGCTGTGGAGAAAAAGAACTGGACTGTTGCTCAGTGGTCCAAAGTCCTCTTTTCAGATAAAAGTAAATTTTGCTTTTCATTTGGAAATCAAGGTCTGGAGGAAGAGTGGAGAGGCACAGAATCAAGCTGCTTGAAGTCCAGTGTGAAGTTTCTGAAGTCAGGGATGATTTGGGGTGCCGTGACATCTGCTGGTGTTGGTCCATTGTGTTTTATCAAGTCCAAAGTCAATGCAGCCGTCTACCAGGAGATTCTGGAGCACTTTATGTTTCCATCTGCTGACAAGCTTTATGTAGATGCTGATTTCCTTCTCCAGCAGGACTTTAGCACCTGCCCATAGTGACAAAACCACTTCCAAGTGCTTTGCTGACCGTGATATTACTGTGCTTGATTGGCCAGCCAACATGCCTGACCTGAACCCCATAGAGAATCTATGTGGGGAAAAAAATATTTGATCCCCTGCTGATTTTGTACGTTTGCCCACTGACAAAGAAATTATCAGTCTATAATTTGAATGGTAAAATTAAAAACGCACTTCAAAAATGTTATAAATTGATTTGCATTTTAATGAGTGAAATAAGTATTTGATCCCCTATCAATCAGGAAGATTTCTGGCTCCCAGGTGTCTTTTATACAGGTAAGGAGCTGAGATTAGGAGCACTCTCTTAAAGGGAGTCTCAGCTTGTTACCTGTATAAAAGACACCTGTCCACAGAAGCAATCAATCAATCAGATTCCAAACTCTCCACCATGGCCGAGACCAAAGAGCTGTCCAAGGATGCCAGGGACAAGATTGTAGACCTACACAAGGCTGGAATGGACTACAAGACCATCGCCAAGCAGCTCGATGAGAAGGTGACAACAGTTGGTGCGATTATTAGCAAATTGAAGAAACACAAAGTAACTGTCAATCTCCCTCGGACTGGGGCTCCATGCAAGATCTCACCTCGTGGAGTTTCAATGATCATGAGAACGGTGAGGAATCAATACAGCTGACCACAACTGTATACATATATATATGTAAAGATAGATAGATTTTCCTCTAAACAACCATCAGTGGAGTGTAAGCAGATCATATGAAGGTGTAGAAATGAGATCCTACTAGAAACCAATTCACCAAAATGTAAATAGTTATGAATTGAGATGTAAAATAATGTCATTTTATTGTAAGTTTTAGATTGAATGTTTACATTTGGCCCTGTCTGCCTTCAAAAATGTGTTTACAGCCTCATCAACAGAAGGCTGAAGTGTGCGTCTGTGTAGTGTGTTTGAGACACAGACTCTCGCCGCCGGAGGCCTGCATGTGATTCTGAGAAACAGAAAGAGAACATGATCCATACATCAGATCACACACGCACGCACGCATACACACACACTAAATGGGGACACACAATGGTTTTTCTACTGTACAAACAGTATGTGCTATCGCCCTACACCAACTCTACACCTAAACTTAGCCCTCACAGGAAACTTTCTGCATTTTTACAATTTAAAAAAAAACTGTTTATTTTATTTTTATACCCGTTTTACAAATGAGGACGTCCCCAAAGGGAGGTTTTTGGAGATTTTGTCAGGTTTACACACACACTCACACTATCACACACACACACACACACACACACACACACACAGTCACTCACACTGTCACACTGTCACACACACACACACACTCACACACACACACACACACTCACACCTACACACACACGTCACAGTCACTCACTCACACACACACACACACACACTCACACACACACACACACACACACTCACACACACACACACACACACACTCACACTGTCACAGTCACTCACACACACACACTCTCATTTTTACACTCACACACACACTGTTTATTTTATTTTTATACCACGTTTTACAAATGAGGACACACACACTCTCAAAGGGAGGTTTTTGGAGATTTTGTCACACACACTCACTCACACACACACACACACACTCACTCACTCTCACTCACACTCACACACACACACACACACACACACTCTCACTGTCTGTGCTCACTCACACTCACACACACACACACACACACGCACACACTGTCACACACTCACTTCACTCACACGAGAGTCTCTTCATCTGTCTGTGCTCATCTCTTCATCTCAAGAGGAACGTGTGAGGCTCTTCAACTGAAGGACTCGCTCTCAGGAAAAACTTCCTCACATCGAAACAAAAAGATGCACTGAAGCTTTGTGTGTGCTCATTTAAATCAGCTGATTCCTTAAAACAACGTTGTTTATTTATTTCTATTTATTGGTATGTTACATAATATATATAAACTCAATATTATCTGTCTATCATTGCACAATTAGTCAAGTTTTTTTTTTTTTGCATTTTAGCAGCATGTTCATTGTCTATTGTAGTAATACCATACACAATGACATTTATTCATTTCTTGATTTTCATTTTTTTATTTTTAATTTACTTGTTTTTTAGAAAGTCTGCAAAAAGCTGCTTCTGTGTAATTAAATATTTTTTAAAAATGTAAAAACTTTTATATTGCAGATTTTTTTTGTATATATATTTTTTTTGTATATAATATTACCTTAGTGTCTGTCATTGCACAATCGGTGATATGCTTTATTTATGTATTATTATTTATTTATTTTGTATTTTAGCAGCCTGTTCATTGTGTATTGTAGTCATGTTACAATAATTTGATTTTAATTTAATTTTAAATTTATTATTTTTTAGAAAGTCTTCAGTGTAATTAAATATTTAGAATTTGTTTTTTAAATTTTATAAATATATATTTATACAATATACACACACACACACATCTATATATATATACACATATAATTGAAATTAAAAAACAAATCTAAATATACATTTTTTATAAATGTTAAATATATAAATATATATTTAGTCTCTTCTGTGGAATTATTTTTTTAGTTTAGTTTTTTGTAATTTATTTATTTTTAGTTATATATGAACACTTATTATTAGCTCAGTGTCTATCATTGTACAATCAGTGATATGCTTAAGCTTTTTTCATATATTTTAGCAGAACATGTTCAGTGTGTATTTGCAGTAATATTTTTTTTTTTACATTTTTTTTATTTATTACATAATATAAGAAATTTTCTTAAAATATATAATTCTTTCAGAATTTCTTTCATTTTTTTGAAGTCTGTAGTAAAAACCAAAAGACATTTGAAAACAAACTCATGAAAAATATATTTTCTGCAAAATATCAGAATGAGTTTACAGTAGAAATCAAGTCGAAACATGTTCATAAATCTATATTTATAAAGTCATGTCTGTATCAGCTGAACTAAAGGCCTGTGATTGAGTTTGAGTTCAGATGGTTTGTTGTCAAATGTATGGGGCTACATTTTTAGAAAAAGAAAAAAAAACTGTATTTTTGTAAGTTTTATTATTATTATGATTATTATTAAATTAGAACTGTTCAGATGTGTTCTAAGAAGCCTCTTCTGTGGAATCAAATATTGTGTTATTCAAATGTCAAATAAATAAAATTACAAATATAATTATTATAAATATTTTTGCATTTTTATAAATATATATGACGAGTTTATTTGCAAAAACAGATAACTCCATTTTTTTAATTTTCAAAAATCATGTTTTTATTATGTTATCATGTTTTATTGTGTTAGTTAGCTGTATTTTTTAGTTATTTTTTAACCTAATCAAAAAACCCAACTGCAGTTTGATTGAGATTAATTGGAAAGCACAATGATTTTTTTGAAAATTGTTAAAAAACGGAGTTAACTGTTTTTGCAAATGAACTCTTCATATGTCCAGTGCATATTATTCAATCATATTTAAAAGCCTTTTTTATTTAGTTATTTAATATTCTGCTTTTTATTTCAGAAACATGTCTATAATCCGTCAGACTAACGCATCTGTCTGAATGTTCTTGTGTCAAAGTGTAAACAGAACCAAAAAAACACAAATTAAACTTGAATTTAAAGAATTTTAATGAAACGGTAAAACAGCCTGAACAAATATCTGCAAAATGTCAATGAATTTATACAGTAGAAATCAATTCAAACATATCCATAAAGCTATATTCATAAATAAAGTCACGTCAGCGTCAGCGGTACTAAAGGCCTGCGAGTGGAAATATGAACAAAAACAAACAGAAACTCATGCAAACGATAAACACCAGCAAGCAAAATCATGCTGAAGAATCTCATGTGTAAATATAAGCGTGCATATCGGCAATCCGTACAGAGAATAAATTAAACATTTCATCAGGCAGAAGCAAGTCTTCATTCTTAAATATATTTTCACCAGCTCTTTATATTGTACAGTATTTACAGACTAATGCATAAAGGTCTGCATCGAGACGAGAACCGACACCAAGGCACATTCAAAAATATCCATAAAACAGACTCGGAAAAAATCCTCTAATGATGCCTAGTGACGCCTTTCACACGGCTCTGAGATCACCGAATTATGGAAGATTACTTACGCCACAGAATAAAAACAGTAATTGCTATTTATCATACAATCCAGATTTATTTATATTTAATAACTTTTTTGGGGGGGATATACTGTGACACACAAACTCACAACTGCCAGAAGAATTTCTGAATTGTGAGATTACAATTCACCATTATTATATTTTATTCTGTGGCAGAAACGAGCTCCTACAGAAGCCCTGAACCGCAACATGAAGAATTCAAGGTGAAAAGGTGGATCCTTTCTGAGCCAAAGCTTAAAATGTCGTTTTTTTTTCTCTTCTCACAAAACTCTTCATCTCTATTCAAAACGGGTTTTCTATACTCAATTTTTCTCCTTAAAAGCTTTCTTTCTCCTTTATCTTCAAATTTCTTTGCTCTCATCAATTTTTTTGAAGAAAGGATTTTTGAAGAAAGAACGTTTCTTGAATTTATTTGAAGAAAGAAAGAAAGAAAGAAATACAGCCATATCACCCTGCAGCCCAAGACTGGTTGCCCACTGAAGCTAAGCAGGGTTGAGCTGGTCAGTACCTGGATGGGAGACCTCCTGGGAAAACTAGGTGCTGCTGGAAGAGGTGTTAGTGAGGCCAGCAGGGGGTGCTCACCCTGCAGTCTGTGTGGGTCCTAATGCCCCAGTATAGTGACGGGGACACTATACTGTCAAAAGCAACGTCTTTCGGATGAGACGTTAAACCGAGGTCCTGACTCTCTGTGGTCATTAAAAAATCCCATGACACTCATCGTAAAGAGTAGGGGTGTAACCCCGGTGTCCTGGCCAAATTCCCTCCACTGGTCCTTGTCTATCATGGCCTCCTAATAATCCCCATCCACTTGATTGTCTCTATCTCTCTCTCCTCTCCACCTGTAGCTGGTGTGTGGTGAGCGCACTGGTGCCGTTGTCCTGTGGCTGCCGTCGCATCATCCAAGTGGATGCTGCACACTGGTGGTGGTTGAGGAGTGACCCCCCCATATGATTGTAAAGCGCTTTGGGTGTATGGCAATACACAATAAAAGCGCTATATAAATGCATCATTCATTCATTCAAAGAGAAAAAATTGAGAAAAATTGAGAATTTTGAGAAAAAATTGTCATGAGAAAGAGAAAAAAGTATTTTTTGAGAGGTTCTAAAAAAGAAAAAAAAATTCCAAAGAGAGAGAAAAATGTTTGTTTGTGAGAGAATAAAAATTTAAGAAAATAATTCTTGAAGAGTTTTTTTTTTTTCATGAGAAAAAAGATTTTTTGGGGAGAGAAAAAAATAGAAAAAAAATTGGAGCGATGTTTTGGAGAGAGTTTTTTAGAGAGGAATATTTTTGGAGAGAGGAAAAAAATGTTGAATTGTTTTGGAGAGGAAAAAACTGGAGTGTTTTTTTTTTTTTTGGAGAATTTCTTTTTGGAAAGATGAAAAGTTTTTGGGTTAGACCAAAGAAAATGTAATATAGAAAAAAATTGGAAAAGTTTTTAGAGAGAAAATATCCTAGGTCTTTAATCTCAGGAAGGATTTCAGGGCTTCTGCGTGAATCTGGAGTTTCAGAAATGAAAAACTCATCGTGGTTTGATAACATGTTTGTTTCATTAAAACACTTACGAGAGTCAAGAAAACGAGCTTCATCAGCAGAATCCGTTGTCGTTACAGATAAACTGCATGTACAGTAATGTGTGAGCAGATTTACACAAACACACACGAGTTTAGCAAACGATTACTATCACACTAGTTTCACGTGAACTCTACAATTCAAAAGACTTTTAGGTGTTTTTACAAACTGACGAATCAAAATGACTTTCTGTGACAGATGCTGCTGATTTGCTGGACTGGTATTATATTCATTATACTTAATGAACATAAACAGTGATGATATTTAACAAACCGCTGGACTAGAATTGCCATCGCGTGTTCGTCACTAGGCAACTTTACATTTCCGCCGTGTGTTACCATGGCAACTAAAATTTAAGACTTTGGATACAGACGCGACGTTCATTCTGTTGTTTATAAAACATATCTCCAAGAGATCAATAAATAACTTCATGTCAACACAATCAGTATTTCTGATCATACAGTATATATGAGAGTAGATGCTGTTTACATTTATATAGAGATCCATTAATACAGAAGAACATTCCAAACATTCAGGAAAGCTGAACGTCAATGTAGTGTTGCAGCAACGACTGGAAAAACAAGCCAAAGAGAATCCTCTGTGTGTGTGTGTGTGTGTCGCGAGTGATGAGCGGACGACTGTAAACACGGCTGTATTAGTGTGTATATTTGTGTGTGTGTGTGTGTGTCGCAAGTGATGAGCGGACGACTGTAAACACGGCTGTACGAGTGTGTATATGTGTGTGTGTGGTCAGGTGGTCAGTCATTTGTGCTCCAGCTCTTTACTCTGTTTCAGCTCCTTAATCCTGCAAACACACACAATTATAATATATAACTAATATGAACTAATTTGCATACATTTCCAGCAAATAAATCTGAAGAAGCCAGGTTCATAATTCTTGTTTGATTTTGTTGACATATTAGAAATAAAGGTTTTTCCAAAGGGGATTTTGGATTTCTCTATTTATGACTCACAAAAACACATTTTCGCCATGTTTTTAGAAATAAAATGTTGTATAAATCAGTGTGAATGAAATATGAACAAACCCCTCAGTAAAAACCTTCAGAATATAGAGAGGAATAAAACTGTAAATCTTGGTGTTTGTAAGTGCTGCTGAAGTGGAGAAAAAACTCATAGACTTTAAAAAAATATGCATTTTCACCACGTTTTTATGGATAAGATGTTGTATAAAATCAGAAAAATCAAATATGAACAAACCCCTCAGTAAAAACCTTCAGAATATAGAGAGGAATGAAACTGTAAGTCTTGGTGTTTGTAAGTGCTTCTGAAGTGGAGAAAAAACTCATAGACTTTAAAGATATGCATTTTTACCATGTTTTTATGGATAAGATGTTGTATAAAATCAGAAAAATCAAATATGAACAAACCCCTCAGTAAAAACCTTCAGAATATAGAGAGGAATGAAACTGTAAGTTCTGGTGTTTGTAAATACTGCTGAAGTGGAGAAAAAAATCATTTTGAGAAAAATTTTGAATCACTGAAATCTACAGGTGTAAATAGATAAAGTGCAACAATAAAATCAAGTGATTGAAATATGAACAAACCCCTCAGTAAGTATCTTCAGAATATAGAGAGGAATAAAACTGGTAAGTTTGCTGTATGTAAGTGCTGCTGAAGCGTGATTATTTTTTTAAGTGCATACAGATGTTAAATGTCATAATTGGTTCAAGGTCAGGATTCATTTTTTTTGATTCACTTACAATTCATACTTGTTTCTCACAATTCTGTGTATATTTTTGCAATTCAGACTTTTATTTCCGAATTGATTGAAAAAAAATCAAAATTATGAGATACAAATTCATTCAGGTGGCAATTACCTTTTTTATTCTGTGTAATAATTGTATGTGAAATAATCTTACTGAATGTAGGAATTCCTTTTCATGTTTTTTATGATTTACTGAATAAGAATTAAGGATAAGGATTTGTGAAAATCCTTAGATTTTTACTCATAACACTAAAAGTTTTTATAAGTTTTAAATAAAAATAAAAAAACTTTACGTTTTAAACAAAACAAAGTTTACTGCAGTACACTTTACAAGAAAATACTATTTCATTTCATTTTAACTTTAAGCTTTTGGTGCTCTTCAATCATTTTTGATTATAAAAATTATATGTGTTGGTTTTTAATTTTTGTTTACTTCATCGGAATGGTACGAAACTTGGTAAAGGTTTTGGCACTTACTACATGAACAG
>CM049862.1:28321502-28324002 GCA_027422415.1 Schizothorax lantsangensis
GATTATTAACAATGTTGAAAACAGTTGTGCTGCACAATATTTTTGTGGAGACTGTGATACAGTTTATTTTTCAGGATTCACAGATGAATAGAAAGTTCAGAAGAACAGCATTTATTTGAAATAGAAATCTCATCCATGATGAATAAAAGTATTAATTTCTTTTTTTTTTAAATCTTACTGACCCCAAACTTTTGAACACTACTGTACAGGTTCTTTGTGTTTATGTACCTGTCGACGGTGTCGAGGTATGTTGCGAGCCACGGCATGGTGTCGTGAATGGCAGGATTGTCCCGCCTCTCTCGCAGCGGTGACTCCGCCTCCCGGTTAAACTCCTCCTGTTTGATTCGCTCAGGCGTGGCCTCGATGATCTGCTCGGCCAGCGTTGCCATGTCAACCTAACAGCCAAGCATCGCAACATCACCATCATATAGTTCATTCACCGCGAGGGGCAATGCTCCCTCTAACTTTTTTCATCCTGAGCAAAACTTTTCTCTATTGGGTGGATATTTAAGCAAAAACATGATTTGTACCAGACCTGTTCCGCACACACACACACAAAAACTTTTAACTGTAATGTGCTATTTATATTTGGTTTGACCATTGATGTAACTTAATAATGCACATTTTAGGTTATCAGCAATTTTTTTTTTTACAGTGCTGCGTCACCAAGAAATTCTATTAAAAATCTTCTTAAAAAAAAAACTGCTCAATTCTTTAAAATAATATAATATAATATGAAAAAATTAAGCAGATATTGGGCTGGTTGCATAAAAGGTTTAGACTAGTCTTAAAAGTAAGTCATCTAATTTTTTTCTTTAAGACTGGTCAAAATTTTTCAGATTCGGTTACATAAAAACTTTTTTTGATTCTAAGTTGAATCAAAAATTCCAGACTACCTCTTGGTTAACTGCTAGTTGGTCAAACTAGTTCTTAAGACAATGTCTTAACATAGAGGCTAAGTTTATGCAACTGGCCCCTTGGTCATGAATTCTGTTTTAAGTCATTTATTAGGTTTATAATAGAATAGAATAGAAAACAAGCTGAAGCATTTAAACTGAGATATGTAAGCTAAATATAAAAAAATTAACTTGAATTATTTGACAGTTATCTAAAACATCCCTATGTAGTAGAGTTTGCACACTACTAGCCTACACCTGTGTGTGACTGTAAACGTCTCCGAGTTTTGTTACCGTTCTGTGCCCATCATCCACTATTTCCAGCATTTAATCAAGCAACTCTTCTTCAAAACATCATGACGTTTTATTTCACGTCATTGCATTTGCGTTTGCTCTCGCTTTGAGCTATTTTGTCCACAATCATAAAAGTATTATATTTCTACAGCGACTGATTTGGTGCACATCCTTCTCTTTCTATGTAAGCTGTAAACCGCATTCACTGGTTCTGACTCTATAGCAACATCAACTCTGTAGCAGTTCGTCCGAGCATTGCAATTATTCTGTATTAACTAGAATTCAATCAAATGGCTTCCCCATATGGCGTGGCATATTATTTCAACGCGGTTGCGACGGAAGAAGTGCACAGCTTAGAGAGAGCATTGGTGAGGGGGCGGAGACTTTAATGCGCTGTCCAATCAGAGCTGCTCTCACCTGTAGGACCTCGTCAGACAGGTAGTCCTCGTTCTCTGCGTTCTCGCTGTAGCTGAGCAGTTCGTCGGCGAGCTCTGAGTGAAGCGACACGGCCGGCACCGAGGGGCTCGAGGCCTCGTACTCCATCAGGAAGAGCGAGTCTGTGGAACCGGCCGGGGGCGGGGCTGAGAACGGGGAGGAGGGGGAGGAGGCGGAGTCCATGGGGTCAGGGACCGAGCCACTGGAGTAGGCGGAGCTTGGGGAGGGAGAGGGCGGGTCACTGGGGGAGGGGACACTGCTGGACGAGCTCAGACCTGAGAGAGAGAGAGAGAGAGAGAGAGAGAGAGAGAGAGAGAGAGAGAGCAGGTTTAGTATTATTCAATAAAACTCCATTATAATAATAATAATAATAATACAATTTACTTTAAGGAATAACAATTCAGCTAGACAGTAAACTTATGTTGTACAGCATTTTATTAAAAATAAAATGTAATTTTTGTAAAATAATTATTATATTTAAATTTGATTACATTTTAAATGATTTACTTCTCAGAGTTGAATGAATTCCCTTAATTCTACAGTTTTTGATTATACTTTTTTATTATATCATAAAACACAAAATACAGAAAAGATTAAAACATCACAGAATATGGGGGGAAAATAATAGAGATTTCATAGGGCCTTATAACTGTTAACATTTTAATAAAATATTAAATTATAAAAGTTTTATGATTTTTACTGGACATGCTTTTTTAATATAAAAATTAATATTAAAAAAATAATTGTATATTATTTTATAATATTTAATATGAAAATAATTGAAAAGTTGATTATAAGTTAATTTTTAATATAAAAATGTAAGTTTAATTTTGTTTAATTCAATTAAAATGTAATTAGGAAAAATAAAACAGAAA
>CM049862.1:28329002-28344002 GCA_027422415.1 Schizothorax lantsangensis
CAGGTGGAAACACTCGCTGCTGAAAACGCATCACTACGGGACTCGGTCAAATCTCTAACTGAAAATATGACCCATCTAAGTGAAGAAAATAAAAAAATAAAAGAGACTGTCATCGATCTCCAGGCCCGTAGCATGAGAGATAACCTGGTGTTTTCAGGCATCCCGGAATCTGCCGAAGAGGACCCAGAAGCTACGGTAAAAAACTTTATCAAGACGTACCTGAAGCTTCCGGAAGACACCGTGGAAAACATCTGCTTCGAAAGAGTCCATCGGATGGGAGCGAAGAAACCTGGAGCCCCGAGACCGCGTCCAATTGTGGCCAAATTCGGATACTTCAAGCAGAAAGAGCAGGTGAAGAGTCGCGGCAGGGAGCTGAAAGGAACAGACTTCGGCGTAAACGACCAGTTCCCCAAAGAAATCCTGGAGCGACGCAAACTTCTGTTCCCAATCCGACGCAGTCTCATCCAAAAGGGCTCCCGAGCTGTCATCGCAGTGGACCGGCTCTACGTGGACGGGCAGCTCTACCGCAACCTCCGTACCACTCCGTGGTTATATTAACACCACTCCAGATAAGAATCCGTTATATTTATCTTTTCTTTTTCTCTCTTTCCTCGCTTGTTCTTCCATTTACCTCTAAATATTTATGTCATTTCGATAATTTAATACGATATCATAACAAACACGTACAGTCAGTCTCCGCAGCGTTTAAATGATTTTGCAATGTTTTCGTTTCTGTCAAGTTTTTACTTTCATCCCTCTATGCTTGCTTCTTTGTATGTCTTTCTTACTTCCAACTACTTTCACGGCACCGATCACCTGCTTTACTACACATATAAACAAAACACACTATATTACACATCTGCTTGGCACGACCATGTACATATACACTCAGCATTAACGCAACCACTCAGACCTTACAGCACACACAGACATGAAGGACATACTCGCATACAAGCGCGTACACGCCCGCTCATATCTTATTCATTTGAGCATCACACGCAGCGAGCAGCATTAGCTACACACACACATCTATGGGTGCATTAAGGTTTGTCACATGGAATGTGAATGGAGCTGGCTCCAAGGAAAAAAAGTTAAAAATATTTAGCCAGCTTAAAAAACTACAAGCAGACGTTGTATTATTACAAGAGACTCATAGACCTGCCACAGCTACAGATCAACTTAAAACAACTGAGTTTCCTAATGTGTTCTCAGCCTGCTATAACTCTAGGCAAAGGGGGGTAGCAATTTTAATACATAAAAATGTTAATTTCACAGTACTCAACACAGTTATAGATCCAGAAGGTAGATTTCTAATCATTAAATTATCTATATTTGACAAAAAGTTATGTATTGTTAGTATATATGGTCCAAATGTTGATGATCCCTCTTTCTTTCATGGTTTTTTTACCGCACTTTCTGAACAACTAGATTGTGCACTTATAATTGGGGGAGACCTCAACTTTGGACTAAATAAAGAAATGGACAGGCTAAGTACAGCTGGAACTCAGCGCAATTGGGAATCCACAAATATAGTTAAACAGTACATGAGCGACTATGGACTTTGAGATGCATGGCGTTCTCTCCACACCAACAGTAGGGAATTTACTTTCTTCTCACATGTCCATCACTCTTACTCTCGTCTGGATTATTTCCTAGTCAGCAGCTCACTGCTGAGTGACATTTCAGACACAGAGATACACACTATAGCTGTCAGCGATCATGCTGCTGTTTCTTTAACTCTAGTAAATAAGAAGACCACTCCACCAAGTAATAACTGGAGATTCAATACATCATTGCTTAAAGACGACGATTTTATTAAATATTTTAAAGAAGAGTGGGCTTTATATTTAGACTATAATGACCTGCCTGGAACATCAGCATCTGTTCTCTGGGAAGCAGGCAAAGCTGTGATGAGAGGTAGAATAATCTCATTCTCATCGCATAAAAAGAAAAGAGAAAATAAATGTATTCAGGAATTAGAAGAAACCATAAAAACTTTAGAAGAATCCTACGTATCATCCCAGGAACAGGAAATGCTGAAAAAAATATGTAAAGCAAAACTAGAATTAAATGAAATTATTAATAAAAAAACTAAATTCTTAGCACAAAGACTTCGCTGGCAAGAATTTGAATATGGTAACAAATCAGGTCAATTCTTAGCGAACCAGTTAAAAATAAATAAAGAAAAAACAACGATATGTGCTGTTAAAGATTTAACTGGGGATACAGTATATGACCCTGAAAGAATAAACAACACTTTCAGAGATTTTTACGAATCTTTATATTCTCCACAGATAAACCCATCTAAAGACGAAGTTGACCAATTTCTTGACAATATAACTCTTCCGAAATTAACAGACAATCAAGCGATGGCATTGGATTCTCCACTGACATCAGATGAACTTCAGGAAGCTTTGAACAGTATGCCCAATAAAAAGGCTCCAGGTCCAGATGGCTTTCCAGCAGAATTCTATAAAGAATTCTGGGCTATTCTGGCACCAACATTCTACAGAATGTTGCAGGAAACCAAAGAAAATGGCAGACTTCCACCAAATATGAATTCTGCCAACATTAGTCTCTTACTAAAACCAGGCAAAGACCCTGTATTGCCTACTAGCTATCGTCCAATATCCCTTATTAATGTGGACACTAAAATAATCTGCAAAGCTATCTCAAAAAGAATAGAGAAGATAACCCCTCTCATAATTCATTACGACCAAACTGGTTTCATAAAAGGCAGGCACTCCTCAACAAATACTCGTAGGTTACTTAACTTGATAGACTATTCATGCAATAGAAACCTTCAAATTACAATATTGTCTCTAGATGCAGAAAAAGCTTTTGATAGGGTTAACTGGAATTTTCTATTTGCAACTTTACACAAATTTGGTTTTGGAAACTCTTTCATAAACTGGTTAAAAATATTATATAACTCTCCAACAGCATGTGTCAGGACAAATGCCCAAACGTCCTCTAGCTTCTGTCTTAAGAGGGGCACCAGGCAGGGATGCCCCCTCTCCCCCTCACTGTTTGCAATTTTTATTGAACCACTAGCAGCAGCAATTAGACAGGCAACAGTGATTAAAGGCATTAAATGCAAGAATGTAGAACATAAAGTTAGTCTTTACGCAGATGATGTGTTACTTTTTCTTCAACATTCACAAACCACTCTCTCTGAGGTAATTACATTAATAAACTCTTTCTCAAGAGTCTCAGATTATTCAATAAACTGGTTAAAATCAACAGTTCTTCCAATTAATTGTTCCTTCCAGAATTCTTCCACTCCATTGCAATCTGGAAATATTAAATATTTAGGTATTAATGTTTCTCCTAAGCTGACAGATTTGATTAAATTAAACCACATCCCACTTTTAAAGAAGGTAGAAGATGATCTAACCAGATGGAGGTCTCTACCCATATCACTCATGGGAAGAGTCACCTCAATAAAAATGATGGTTTTGCCAAGAATTAATTATTTATTTGCAATGATCCCGAGTAAACCACCACCTGACTGGTTTAGATCTTTGGACTCCTCTATCTCTAAATTCCTTTGGAAAGGTAAACCCCCGCGTATTAGCTTAAAAACGCTGCAAAAGACCAAGGATAAAGGAGGACTAGATCTACCTAACTTTTACCACTATTTCTTAGCCAATAGGCTTCAACACATTTCAGGGTGGTTAAAACACACCCTCTTAGATGAGCCTTGGCTAGATGTAGAACAGGCATTATGCAATAATATAGAGATTTCGGATCTGCCATTCATTAGCTCGATCAGTAAACGACACGTATGCTTTAAAAGCATCAGTATCAGCTCTTCTCTGACAGCATGGTGGGAGTTTCTAAAAATGACGGAGTCTTCACTAATCCCATGCAAACGTACCCCTATCTGGAACAATCCTGACATATTGCTAAACAACAATATGATAAACTTCACAGATTGGAGTTGTAAAGGTATTAAATACCTGGAACATATATTCAAAGGGACAGACTTTATTCCCTTTGACAAATTAATTAAACAATATGGGATTAATAAGAACAGATTTTTAGAATATCAACAAATTAAATCTATTGTAAAAAGGAAATTTAAGTCTAATCATATCAATTTACAAATACCACCAAGTGTGTCAGATTTTCTTAATCTCAATACCCCCAAATTAATGTCTAAAATATACAGGGCACTTTCCAATATAGATGAATCAGTATCACTTCCTATTGCAAAATGGGAAGCAGATCTATCAGTAAGCTGGGACCATAATTTCTGGTCTCAGATATGTTTAAAAACCTTTGAACTGATTAGAAATCCTGGATTACAATTAATACAATACAAAATTCTGCATAGAGTGCACTACACAGGTCATCGGATGTTCAGGATGGGTTTTACAGCTTCTAACAACTGCTCACACTGTAAAGGCAATACACCTGACAATTACATCCACGCTCTATGGTTCTGTCCACCTGTTCAGAGGTACTGGTACAGGATTTGTGAAGACTTATCAAAGTGTCTTAAATGCTCTATTCCAGCCTCTCCTTTAGTCTGCTTGTTGGGCGACCTAGATGGTGTCACTACAGAAGATAACACAATCCACATGGCTTTCACTGCCCTATGCATTGCTAAGAAGACTGTCCTCATGAACTGGAAAAATAAAAATAATCTTAATATCAACCAATATAGAGATTATTTGTGGGATTATATTAGCCTTGAAACAGCTTCTGCTGACACATTAGATCAATCTCTCTGGGCTCCTTTGATCAGCTCCATCACCTAGTGTGGGTGGGGGTCCCGATTCTGTCCGGCTGTGGTTTTTGTTGTTGGCGTGGGGTGGCAATATGGGCCTGGGGCATCTGGGGGTTCCCTGGGGATGGGTTTCTTGGGGGGTTTGGCGCTGGGGCTGCGGCCTTGGCCTGGATGGGGTATTGGTGACTCTTAGATGCTGTTTCTCTGGCGGCGGCATGCGGCGCTGCTGGGGATGCCTGTGCCGGCGGACGTAGGTTGCCAGCCTGGCGGCCGCACTGTTCCGGGGTTGGTCCGGGGGGGTTTGGGGATCTGGGGACGCTCTGCCTCCGGCTTGGGGTCACGGCTGGGCCTGGGGGGCTTGGGTCCTGGTTGGTGTGCCGCCGGGAGCATGGGTTGGTGCATGCGCTTGGGCCCGGCTCTGGTGTGGGGGTCTTCGATGCATCGGTGCCTCCGCGGGGGGGGGGTCCAATAGAGGCGGGGTATACGGGCTCTACCTGGGTGTCTTATTGTCTTATGCAGTTTGGGAAGTGACTGGATAATGGGGTGGGGTAGTTTTTCCTCTGCTGTGGGGTCTGGTGGGCCGCCCCGGGCTGCCATGGGCCCTGGTCTGGATGGGCCTGGGCCCCCCGCCCTGGGCAGATTTGGGGTAACGGGGGTGCCTATGGGGGTCAGCGGGGGAGCTGGCTCCAGAGGGGGGGTATTTTGCCCCCTCTGATGTTTTCCTCCCCATCCCTAAGGCTTCACTTCTCCCGCTCCATCACACCAACACATAGGTAGGGTTTTGAGGTGCGGGTGAGTCGCTGGGATGCGGGGGAGGTGGTACTCCTCTGTCTCCTCGTGGCCGCCTGCATCTCAATTACACATTACAGCTTAGACATTCTCATTACTTACTGTCACATGACACATACATATAGGGCCTTGGGGTGTGGGCACACTGAATGGCATCCGGAGGGCGGTCTGTTCATTCAGCCTTCCCTCTGGTGCCAGTGCCCACTTCTCAATTTTAAGTTGCACATAGACATTGAGGGCTCTAGGGAGGGGACGAGCTGACACAAGCTTGTGGAGGGTGCCCCTCCCCTGTTTTAAAGCACCCCTGTTTTAAAGCACCTTAGAACAACACACACCAACACTACATTTGAGCGGGTGGGGTGAAGCATGGGGTCGTTTTTTTTTTTTTTTTTTTTTTTTTTTTTTTTTTCACACCCCTGTTCTCTGTTCTCTGTCTGGGGCCGGGGGCTGTGAGGATGAGCTGGCCGCCCGGTCGGGGTCTGGGCTGTTGATTTTCTCTGCTGCTGCGGGGACCGGGGTGGTCTTCCTGTCCCCACGCCGGAGCGAAGGGGGTTCAGCTCCGGGATCGGGCGCTGGCTACCCCTCTGGGGGTGGTGGTGCCTGGATCTAGGAGTATAGAGTGCATATGGGGAGTGTGAGTGTGGGTACTGTGTCCATTTTTGTGTGTCTACATGTGGGGCGAAGGTGTGAATATTTGTTTGCGTGCATGAGGGTGGGAACATATGCTTGTGTATATGTGTGCTTGTCGTCTACGTCTATGTGTCAGGTCGGGCCTTAGACTCCGCCTCACTCATCATCTTAGTCGACCCCCACCCCACCACCATGCCCTGCCGGTGGAGGATGCCGCCGGTGCGTTGGTGATTTCTCGCGCCGGGGCAGGATGCTCGGGCGAGCGCCGGCCCGCTCTCGGCGGTCGATTGGCGGGGCCTGGCCCTACTGGCCTTGCTGGGCCCCGTTTGTGGGGTGGGGGGCCTTTGGGTCTCCGGGCCCAGGGCCTGGTCCGCCCTGGTGTGGTCGGCTGCCGGTGGAGCCTGCGGGCTTGCCGCCACGGCACCCTGGGGCGCCTACACTGTGGCTGTCGGAGGTCCCGCCTTCGGGCTCTCCTCTGCCCTTTTTTGGGTGGAGGCCGCGGTTGTCCCTGCGGTGGTTCTCCTGGGGGTCTCGTGCCCTGGGGGGCCTCCGGATGTTTGGGGCCCGGGTCTGTTCCGTGCCTGCTTCATGCCTTGCGGGATGGGGCTGTTGTTCCCCACACACACTATTAAACATTTACATGGAGGAACCTTATGAACACAAGCGCGCTCACACACACAGGTGTACACTCAAGCATTCACATTGGTGTAAAAACAGGTGCTCACAGACACACATTGTCTTGATCTGCTGTTGCTTCAAAACTTATTTTGTAATATTAGTTATGTGTGCTGCTCAATAACATTTAACATTTAGAATTTATTGTGATTTATACAGATGTTGGTTGTTGCTGCAGTCTCTTTGATGTTGTGTCTTCGGTTGTTTTCTCTTTTTGTCAGCAGGTATTGAAGCAAATTGTCTGTTTTTTTGTTTTTGTTTTTTCTCCCTCTCTCTCTATCCCCCATTCTCCTTTTTTCTCTCTCTCTCTTCCCCTTCTTTGTTGACTTTCCCCACAACCTTTTTTTTTTTTTTTTTTTTTTTTTCCTATCTTCTTTCTTCTTTCTCTCTCTTGTTTTCTCTGTCCCCTGGTCTTGTCTGTCACAGTGTGGTTAAGTAAAAGGGTATATAAAATTTAATTAATTAATTAATATTAAAAAAAAATAAATAAAAAATAAATAAATAAATATATTTAATTAAAAAAAAAGAAAAAAAAGGCTGTGAATGATGATAGTATAGCCATGCATATGTACTGTCATGTGTTATCTGTGCTACTGACAGGCCAAAAAAAAAAAAAAAAAAAAAAAAAAAAAAAAAAAAAAAAAAAAAAAAAAAAGAAAATGCATATCTTTAAAGTCTATGAGTTTTTTCTCCACTTCAGCAGCACTTAAATACACCAAGATTTACAGTTTTATTCCTCTCTATATACTGAAGGTTTTTACTGAGGGGTTTGTTCATATTTCATTCACACTGGTTTATACAACATTTTATTCTAAAAACATGTCAAAATGCATTTTTCTGATTTATGGAGTGATAAAAAGCGAAATTCCAAATCCCCTCTGGAAAAACCTTTAACACTAATATGTCAACAAAATCAAACAAGAATTTTGAATCTGGATTCAGTTCTGGAAATATATGCAAATTAGTGCATGTTTTTGTAGACAATTTGCATCTTCATTTGCATATTTAAACATAACATTTCTAAAAAATAGTAATACAAAAAAAAGTTTGCATTTCTTAATGTAATAAATCAACTGGGAAAGTATGCTGATATTTATTAGTTCAATTTTTAACCCTATTCACCTGTATTGTCTAAATACAACAAACAAAACTTCATTTAAATAGCAGAACAGAAAAGAGTGACACTAATTAAATCTCACTAAAAAAGACACTTGATTCAGCACAGAGATCAAGTGAGTTGTTTTGAACTGTTCATTCAAGAGAATGGCCTAAACGAATCGTTACGCAATAAATTGCGACCAAAACATCAAGTGAATGCAAAAAATATTTTGCTACTGAAAAAGACGCTCAATTTCAAAGCGCTAGTTTCAAAAGTTTCTAAAAAACTCTTTTGCATCTGAAACAGGTTTAGATTAACCAGTAACAGCAATTCTTTAGTTGGTTAGACAGGTTTAGACAGTTTATCTAAAAAAAAAAATTATTCATGTAGACATAGTTAAATGTAGATGAATTTGGATGTACAATGAATGTAGATGCAGTTCACTGTAAAACCGAACAGTGAAATGAAACTCAAGTTAATTTCACTCAAATAATAATTAAAGTTCATTGGACTTAATTGAAATAAGTTCTGTAAACTCAAAATGTTTTTGTAGTAAGGTGAACTTAAAATTATTGCGTTTTCTAGTTCCCAGCATGCTTTGCATCAGACAACAAGGAAAATAAATGTAGGAATTAAGTGCTATTTTGTGAGTTTTTGCACAAGATTAACATAGAGAGACATAAGTTAGTACTTAAATGTTGTGTTATGTTAGGATTTACATAAGTTTCTGTTATGTTGGTTTTGTAGTGTTGGTGAAGAGTAGAGCCTGTGGTTAGGTTGAGGATGGACAGCAAAACTTAAAGGCTATATATACTGCATGTTGTTTGACTTTTTACATGCAAGTGTTGTGAGTCTTTTAGATAACTACATTAGCGTGTGCCAGTGTGCTGTTGCTAATTAGCACTTAACTATAAAGATCTGAATGAATGTGTTGTTAATGGAAGCAAGTTGATATAAAAAGCAAGTTGAATATAAAGCCAGCTTTATATCAAGCTGATGTAAAGCTGCTTTGACACAATTTGCATTGTTAAAAGCGCTATACAAATAATAGTGACTTGACTTGTATATAATTATCATTGTGATGCGAGGCTTAGCTTGGCTCCCATTGCTCTCAGCCCCACACCACTTGTCATAAAAATGTTAAGCTCTACTAACTTAAAAAATTGAGTTTGTTTACTCAAACGTTTTGAGTATTCTCAACTTATCAGGTTTTACAGTGTAAGAGGAGGTAGTAACATGACTACTTTTAGTTAGTTACTCCTCAACACACACACACCCTCCCTCCGTTTTTTCCCTCCTGTCTGTCTGTCTGTATCGGTCTCCCCGTCCGTCCTCGTGCTGTATTGACGTAAGAGTGGAAAAGCTAAAAATGAATGACATGAATCAGCCAGATGATTGTCACGAACGAGACGAGGTTTCAAACGTCTGCTGTGTTTGAACTACAGCAACTCAAACTATCAGCACTAAACCTGAAGACTAGTTCAGAAACTACAGCAATTTGCCGTGAGAATCAGATGAGGAAAACCTGAACAGTAGTGTGTGTGTGTGTGGGGGGTACACCAACATGGAAAAAGCGCTATTAATACATGCATACTGAAGTGATGTCATTGGCAAAGTTGACATTCCGCCGGTAACCCTGATAACACACACGTTCATAAATCCAGCGCTTATCAACACACTCCACATCCTTCAGCGCTCTATCACTCACACTCACACACACTCACACTCACACACACACTCACACTCACACACACACAGACACTCACACACACACTCTCACACACACACTCACACTCACACACACACACACACACACACACTGCAGCATCACTACAGTATCATCCAGATTTCAAATTAGTTTTTATTTTTATATTTTTTTAGGTAAGTTTTAATAGTGTTTTCGTCATTTTAAAGTTTTTTCTTTATTTTTTATTTGTTGTAGTAGATTAAGTTAAACTGAAAGAAAATTTAGGAACTTGATGAAAAAAAATTGTTTAAGCTTTTTCATAATTTTTTTTGTTAACGTTTATTTATTCCAAGTAACAGAAGGTTTTTATTTTTTTTTTGTTTTAGTTTCAGTTATAATAACTCTTACACACACACACACACACACACTCACTCACTCACTCACACAAACAAACACGCACACACACACACACACACACACACACACACTCACACAAACACTCACACACACACAAACACACACACACTCACTCACACAAACAAACACACACACACACACACACAAACACAAACACACACACACACACAAACACACACACAGGTTTCCATTTTTTGTAGGGACTCTCCATAGGCGTAATGGTTTTTATACTGTACAAACTGTATTTTCTATCTCCCTACACCTAAACCCACCCCTTACAGGAAACTTTCTGCATTTTTACTTTCTCAAAAAAACTCATTCTGTATGATTTATAAGCTTTTATACCCATGGAGACCTCAGTTTAGGTCCCCACCGTGACACGAGTCCCCGTGAGTCTGTGTGTATTCAGGTTTAAGTCCCCACCAGGATATATAAACTTGTACACACACAAACACACACACTTACACAAGGTGTCGACGTGACCTTCTGGTGAATGTTCTGGCAAGTAGATAAAGTCAAGAGCAGGGTGGGAAATTATTGTGGTTAACAGTCACAGGGGCTGATGGGTAAGAAAAATCGCTCCAATCAGAGGAAGCGTCATCGAGAACATTCTAAATGTTTAAAAACCTAGTTGAAATAATCACTACATTTCCACACTAAAGAATTACACTATTTTCATTTATATTTACACTGTAATATTTACTTTCACTAAAACATTTTATACATACTTGTGCAATAATGCAAAAATATTTTTGATTCAATTAATTGTTCAATTCAATTCATTAATGTCAAATAGACAGTGAATCAAACTTTAAAATGTATCAAATTCCATCAGCAGAATTTATGTTAATTTCCAAATAAAAAGCCTATTGCAAATAATACAAATTTTCCCAATGTAGCTTAGTTTCATCAGTAAATGAATCCCGGGTGTTAATGGACAGGACTGGGATGTGTCTGTGTGCATATAATGAATATATTTATTAATATTATTTTTCTCATGCGCTAGTAATCTTGGGTTCATGAGTTCGATTCCCAGGGAATGCATAAAGTAATAAAATGCATATCTTTAATACAATTCAAGCTGCTTTGAATAAAAGCTTGCATAAATGTAAATACAGTATGAGAGTTATTAATAATGACTGAAATCAAAATACATTTAGTTGAGATGCATAATGACATGAATTTATGATTAAAACAAGGACAAACATCTGCATATGACCTGGTCTTGTTTTAAGCATAAACTCACTTCATTTTATTTATAATAGTTTTTGTTGATATTTTGAATTAGATTTTGTTTTTATATTTCTGTTTTCATTTTACAGTTTTAGCTATTTTGTTTTTTTTTATCATTTTTATTAGTTTTTTAAAATGTTTATATAGTTTTAGTCTATTTAGCACTTACACTTGGCAACTAGCTGAAATAAAATGAATTAAAAATATAAAATATAAATACAATACAATATAAGTTCTTTACAAGTCAAGTTTTCTATATGTTGTACATTTATTTTTAAGTAATGATTAAAGTAAATTGAAGTTAATGTTAACTCTGCCTTTGCATTGTCTGCAAAAAGTGAGAAGTCACACCAAGGCAAAAGACAATACATTATCAATATTTTGTTGCTGATCACCATTTACAAAATCGTTACAGTAACACCTGTATAAAATCTAGTGATCATGGGCTATCTCATATAGGCTATTGCATATAGTAAGTAATGTGACTGTACTACTACACAGCACTGAAACTGCATTGTTGAAAGTCAGCAATGACCTTCTGCAAATTCTTGACACTGGTTCTAATGCGGTACTTGTTTTGTTGGATCTTAGTGCGGCATTCGACACAATTGATCATAGTATTCTGTTACAGCGACTGGAAAAGTGGGTGGGTATTCAGGGAACCGCTCTGCAGTGGTTGGCCTCTTATCTTAAAGATAGAACCTTCTCAGTGAGTATTGGGAATTTTTCTTCTTCATCGGCTCCTTTGTTATGTGGCGTGCCCCAAGGTTCCATCTTAGGCCCTCTTCTCTTTTCACTATACATGCTTCCTTTGGGAGCCATTTTTAAGAAATATAAGATCTCCTACCACTGTTATGCTGACGATACACAGTTTTATCTTCCAGCAAAAACTGACGGCAGTGGCTCTTTGGATGTGCTTGATGACTGTTTTGAGGAGATAAAAGGTTGGATGGCTGATAATTTTCTACAATTAAACGAAAGCAAAAGAGAAATTTTGATTTTAGGTCACTCTAGAAATTTATCTGATTTTAATTTAGGGTCCCTTTCCGCTAGTGTTCAACCCTATGTAAGAAATCTTGGGGTTACATTTGATTCGTCTCTCAAATTCGATAAACAAATTAGTACAGTGGTAAAGGGCAGCTTTTTCCATCTTACATCCATTGCTAAGTTGAAACAGTTGTTGCCTCATAAAGACTTGGAGACTGTAATACATGCTTTCATAACATCTCGCTTGGACTACTGTAATTCCCTTTATTGGGGACTGCCTCAATCGGCGATTTCTCGCTTACAAATTGTCCAGAATGCTGCAGCGAGGCTTCTCACTGGAACAAGAAAGAAGGATCACATTTCTCCAATCCTAGCATCTTTACATTGGCTTCCTGTAAAGTTCAGAATCGATTTTAAAATAGCTGTTTATGTGTACAAGGCGTTAGCTGGCCTTGCACCAAAATATATCAGTGACCTTCTGATTGCTTACTCTCCTCAAAGAGCTCTTAGGTCCAGTAATCAGTTTCTTTTAACGGTCCCACGTTGTCGCTGTAAAACCAAGGATGGCCGGGCTTTTTCAGCTGCAGCCCCGAAACTTTGGAATAGTCTGCCTGTAAATGTGAGACTCGCTCCTTCACTAGCTAGTTTTAAGTCTGCTCTTAAATCTTATTTGTTCTCCCTGGCTTTTGAATACATACTGCTTTTGCTGTATTGTATTTGTTGTACAGCACTTTGGTGCAACTCTGTTGCTTTTAAACGTGCTATAGAAATAAACTTTGACTTGGCTTGACTTGTATTATTATTATTTTTGTTGACCGTAATAAGCAGACTAAAAGTTAAACATGTGAGTGGATACCGTTTTGCAACCAATTTATTTGCTATGCTCAGTAACGTAAAAGAATACTAGACATAGCGTAATTGCTTATATTGACTTGAATGAAATAGCCTAACCTAAAAGAACGAATTGTGGATTTATGTGAACGCCAGCAAGCAGGCATGCTCAGAAATGTGTGGATTAAACATCTCCGACGATGTTCAGCGCCATGGATTGATTTTATCGGGTTCCAAGAAAAGGTAGGATATGGATTTAATCGCAAAGGCTACTGATTTTATGATCGATCATGCTACGGCATTCAAGTACACATGCATCCAACTAGAAGTGACAGCCTGGTGAATAATCTGCATTGTAAAAAGGAAAAATTAACTAAGTGCAAATAGCCCGTCTTGTTGGCAAAGGCTATTTACACTAACTCCGCCCACTAACGTGTGATTGGGTTAGTCAACACTTAAAAAGGCGCTGATTCAGCACCAGTTTCAGTGGCGCAGGTGGTAAGACACAAGCTTTTTGACGCGAGTTCGAGTCTGCCTTTTGCCGAACTTTTTTTCTCCCTTTTCAAATCTCATATTGCATCAGAAAGGCATTTATTTTAAATAAAAATGAAGGAAATAATCAAAAAGTTGAAAATAAGTGTATCGGGTAGGTGTAGGGTGGGCTTTATTGTCCCAATAAGGTGGCATGCATTTAATAATTTGAATTAAAACTATAATTTGCACTCAATACTTTATTATTGCGTACTGTTTTATAATGTACGACAATACTGAGGTGCAGATAATTGCCACTATTTGCAATAAGTAGTATAAATAGCAGAAAATCTTGCTATTTTAACAGTGTAAATAGAATCCATTGTTATTTGAACTTAGTGTAAATAGCATCTATCCCTAAAAAATATGCTATTTACACTGAGTGCAAATAGCCGCTGCCAAAAACATCTTTAAAGGTTATTTACGATTATGTATTGCTGCCAAGGTCTCTAGTCTTTACAGTGCTTTGTTATATGGAGCTGTTTGGTAGATCGCGATCTATCTAATTCGTTGTACGGTGTCTACACCGTAATTAAAATCTGGCAGACTTTAATGGACAGTAAACAAAGTCAGAACGCCATAACTCAATTTGAGCGTCCAAACAAAGTTAAAGAGCGGTGCTTTTTGGTTTCTCCGGGGCTTTTCGAAGTTACGGTTGAGACGACCCATTATTTTCTCGGAAAAACAACGAAATTGATACGTATGCACATGATAAAGGATGTCTTGAATGTCCCAAAAATACTCATTTTCGACAAAAATCGAAGTTACGGTCTTTTGCCTTTGCACGGCAGTATACTGCTGGACTGATATAAACCCGTGAACTCGGACTACAGGAGATGAAGACGCATCACACATGTGTTCGTACCTGGTTTTCAGGAGTCAAGCGCGGAGCGGAGCTCTGGTTCCTCGACTGCTGCTGATGATAATGATTCATGTGTTGATTCTGCTGATTGTTATTTGACATTTCTGCCATTCGCCGCTCCATCTGCTCCAAACGCTCCAGAATCGACATCCTGAACTGGTTATCTAGAGACAACATTAAAGAACGTTTACAACCTGATTCACTGCCGTAATGCGATGCAATTCTGGAAAAAAAGAATAGGAAGAATTGCATGAGAAGAACGAAACATACAGCAGGAGTTCAGAGAGTTTACTAAAGCAACTACACTTCAATAAAACTGGTGTAAAAACTATTTTAACTCATAAAATGCTAGTAAATATCACAAAGAATTACCAAGAAACAGTGAATTGAATTTTGAAGTAGAAAGACTGAAATAGTATTATCTTGCAAAACATACTCTAATAATATTGTTGTTGTGTTTTTGTCATTTTTATTATTATTATTTTTAATATAAAGCTTTTTTAAGTTTATTTAGTTTGACTTGT
>CM049862.1:28369002-28371502 GCA_027422415.1 Schizothorax lantsangensis
ACGTTAACATCTTGAAAAGACGCTTGTAAACGCTGCAGATTTCTCTCCTGATTCAGACCAGAACACTTTATCACTGGAGGAGGCGTTATTATGGATTATGAACTGCTATTTTAGACATTAAACGCATTTTAATACTAGATTTGTTTCAGGTTTTGATGTTAACTGATGGACTGGAGTGCTGTGGATTATTGTGATGTGTTTATCAGACTCTCATTCTGACGGCACCCATTCACTGCAGAGCATCCATTGCTGAGACACTGATGCAGAGATGCATTTCTACAAACCTGATGAAGAAACAAACTCATTCCGAGCACATTTTAATGTCTGGCTGAACTATATGTTTAAGTGTATTGATGAATCTGATGTAATACACGTCTCACCTGATCCACAGACCACAAACACGAAGAGCGCGAGGAGCCACGGACCCACCGGAGACTTCTCCTCACTCACCACACGCTGCAGGACACACACACACACACACACACACACACACACACACACACACACAGCTCAAACACAAGCTTAACGGTACGAGGTTTGTGCCAAAAAACCACGGACTAAACATTAGTGCATGTCTACAGTCATTGTTAAGATAAGTTATGTTGATGTTCATGTTGACACTGTTCTGTTTTAGACTGTTTCTGACAATTATGGTGCTCCAAACATGCATTTTGTACAATACATTTGTCTATATGTGTCTCTGCAGCACAAAAGCAGTCATCAGTAACACAGGTATATTTGTAGCAATAGACAACAATACATTGTATGAGTCAAAATTATACATTTTTCTTTTATGCCAAAAATCATTAGATATTAAGATCATGTTCCATGAAGATATTTCTACCGTAAATATATCAAAACTTAATTTTTGATTAGTAATATGCATTGCTAAGACTTCATTTGAACAACTTTAAAGATGATTTTCTCAATATTTAGATTTTTTTGCACCCTCAGATTCCAGATTTACAAATATTGTCCGATCATAACAAACCATACATCAATGGAAAGCTATTTATTCAGATTTCAGATGATGCATAAATCTCAATTTCACAAAATTGACCCTTATGACTGGTTTTGTGCTTCAGGGTCACATATGTTACTGATTATAACATCAGGTGCGTTTAAATCACCTACAAAAAAATCAGCAATATTTTAACCTTCTACAAAATGATGAATAAAAACATGCATCAGTGTGTTTTTGCTTTATTCTGTCTTTATTTAATTTATAAAGTTGCTGTTACTTGACTCATTATATAGTAATTGTACACTATCATATCTGCTCTTTAGTAATGTTCTCAAAATATTACCACATAAACATTATGTTTAAATATTGCTACTTATTCAGAATGTTCAGAAAACACACAAAATTGGACATTATAAATGATTAGAGAACATCAGAAAATAACATGCGTTTTTATAACTTAATGGAAATATTAGCAGAACGTCATATTTTTAGTTATGAGAAATATAAATTCATCTGAATTCATTCAAACTCATTATTAACAAATATAGATGTTCTGTTTGTTTACCTGGATATAATTATAATAATAATTAATAATAATATTTTTTATTATTATTAATCTGTAATATATATCTGTAAAGCATCTGTAAAATGTGCTGCCAGAGCGTTCTGAAATTAATAAAGAATAAAACTGAGCTATTTTTATAATTTTAGCATTAATACATCGCCATATTTTGAGAGTGTTTGAAATATTTATTGTAATTACTGTAGCATGAAGTAATGGAATAAAATATATAAAATGGTAATAACACGTTTCTTCTTATATATGGCACTTTAATGTTATTTCAGAGAATATCATAGTAATAGCATGTATTGTATGTGGGTGTGTGTGTTTATTGGCATGCTGTGCGCGCGCAGTGTGTGTATTTATACGCGAGAGCCGCGAGCGCGCGCGTAACGTTACCGTGGTTTTCTGCACGTGTCCTCTCTGTGTGATCGTCTTGCTGTGTTTCTCGTTCGCGACTTTCATCCGCTGCACCGCCGACATGATGCTGCCGCTGCTGGAACGCGTCGCGGGAGGCGGGAGATCGCGCTGGGCCGGTAAACGGAGCGGATTTGACCGGTGACTCGGTTCCGTTCCAGTCGCTCGAGCTGCGCCGTCACGTGACCCGGGCGAGGCTCCGCCTCCTCGTTACGTCACACCGCGGAGCCGCTTACCTCACTGACATGACGTCACGCACTGATGACAACAACAAAAAACTTACACGATTTTATTTGAATCGTTGTGTAATTATATAACTCTCCAGCGACAGAGTATATATACTGAACCTTCAATTCAATGGTATGAGATGTCTGGATGCTGTCAGCAACTGAACAGCTCAAATTATTGAAAATATAGTGAATTAAGCTCCAGACTCCATCATAAAGCATGTTTCCATCTCACATGTGTTTTGAGCTGCAGCTCGTCGTGTTTCACTAGTTAGCAGTAAACCGTTGATTTGCATTGGTTATCTTTGGAATGCAAATATGGATATTTTA
>CM049862.1:28376502-28381502 GCA_027422415.1 Schizothorax lantsangensis
GCATTGTGTACGATTCCTCTTATTTTGATGAAATAATTAACATTTTGCAGATTCTGAAAGGGGTGTGTAAACTTTTGACCTCGACTGTATTTATTCAGCTTTCAGATGATGTATATATCTCAATATCGCAAAATTAACCCTTATGACTGGTTTTGTGCTCCAGGGTCACATATATATATATATTAATTTAAAAAGTAGTATGCAACTCCAAATTCAGGCAGTATCCCACAATGCAATAAAAATAATAATAATTATCACTTTTTCAGCAGCATTGTTTACAGTATTTTGGGATTTTAAAAATGGTCATTAATGCATTATAAGCCATAAAGCAAACCAACGAGTTTGATTTGAAGCAAAATCATATTCGACAAAATGACTTGCTGGCTTTAAAGAACTACAATCCCATGATGCAATGCAATGCAATGCAAACAATAGAGAACTCCATTGTTGATTTAAATATGTTGATTATAGGTTTTGAAATATTGTTGGGAATATTGTTTCGAAAACGTTGTTTTAGTGTTTCTAAAATGATAAAACGACCAGTTTTCTTGTCATGATTATAACTTTATTAATGTGTGTTTTATTAATTCTACTTTCAACCAAAATATGTTGTTTGCATGTTTAATATTTCATTTCTAAGAATGTTTTCTCTCAACGTTTTAAGAATCTTCAACTAAATGAAAATGAGAAATATTGCAATAATTTTTTTTTTATGTAAAATATATAAAATATAAATATTTTTTAATGGTTTTAGTTTTATTGTAATAACCCTGTAAGTTATTATGTCTTATTAATAGAAAAAAATTGTACTTTCAACCAAAATATGTTTAATTTTTTTATTTCAAAGTATGTTTTCTCTCAAAATTAAAAAAAATTTCAATAAGTGTAAATAACTTCATAACAACATATTCTCTCAATGTTATGAGAACGTGCATCAAATATTAATACAATTATTATATAGATTACCAAAACGTAATTTTTTCCCAAAATATAACTTTTTAATATTCTAATAATTTTTAAATGTCCAGTGATTAGAACGCTATTTAAAGGTTAAAGATCATTTTCTCTCGACATATTGATAATGAATATCAAATAATAATGTTATAAGAATGTTCCATAAACATAACTTTGAAAATGTTTTCTCTTAACATTGTTTAAAAACATAAAACATTAGTTTTTATACATTATACATACATTATCACAAAACATTATAAGAGTTATTTTAATATTACTTTTTACTTTGCATTAATATTTTTGGTTTTGATTATTATATTTAATACATTTATATTTATATTTTGTGTTTTCATTTAATATTTTAGTAATTTGGTTGTGTGTTTTTATCATTTTTATTAGTTTTGTTTGAGGAGGTTAGAAATGACGAGTTTATTTATTTATGTATTTATTTATTTATTTACATATTTATTTAGTTTAGCAGTTTTAGCTATTTTAGTACATCATGTTCAACTAAATGAAAATGTGTTTGCAATATTTTTTTTAAGTAAAATATATAAAATATAAAAATATTTTTTAATGGTTTTAGTTTTAGTTTTATTGTAATAATAATAAAAAAATTAAAATAAAATAATAATAATAATAATAATAAAATACCCTTTGTTGGATGTTATTATATCTTGTTAATATATATAAAAAAAGAAAATGGTAATATTGCATTTTGCAATTTTTAAATAGTAAATTTTACTATTAGAGTTGCATTAATATTTTAATTTAAGTTTTACTTATTTTAGTACATTATTAAACTAAATAAAAATGAAAAGTTAACGTTTGCTCTTTAAGTAACGAACGATGGGTGTTTAATTTAACTGTAATAATCTCCGACCACATTATGTCTTCATAAATTAAGAGTAAGAAAATACTAATTATGCCTTTTGCATCTAATTAAAAAAAATGTGTGCAGCTCACGCATGATGACTGTTTTCAGACATGTTTCCCAAACGCTCGTCTGTCATTGGTCGAGCCAGTCCGATAGTCCCGCCCCAACCTCACGCGATTGGCCAAATCAGACGTTGACACACAGATCAAATCCTCACCTGAGCATCTGGTCGCCGTGGTAACGGCCGTCCCTCGAGCTGCGTTGCCATAGTGATGATGAGGAGGAGGAGAGCGAGACGAAGAGGAGATGAAGAAGCCATCCTTGTTACTAAAGAGAGCCGATTAGATAATAAATATCAGTGCAGTCACGGTTCTGTCCTGTATGCTTCAGGACGGGTCTCTGGCGGAGCAGGTGCCGCGCCGGCCCTTTAAGGAGCATCGCTGTGATGTCACACATAGCGACAGGTTGCCGTGAGCGAAGCCCCGCCCCCTCAGACGTCACGGCCTGCAGAATGAAGACGATGCTCGTTCCTCACAGAGCCCCAGTGACGACTGTAAGCGCTTCATTTAATCGTTTATAGCTCGTCATTCTTCAGACTCACAGACTGGCGTGACCTCTGACCCCCTCGGGTTACGCCCCCTATATAAGTTCCCCCTGGAAACGGGCGGCGCTCGGGAACTATTTCCTCCTGCGAGTCTCGGACGCAATAGTTCCACGTCAGATGAGCGTTTCCCTGGAAATGAGCGCAGGTCACGGGCCCTTCAACCTCCAGCGGCCCCGGAGACACATGATTTGATCAAAAATACAGTAAAAATTGCTAAATATTATTATAATGTAAATCAGCTGTTTTCTATGTGAATATGTGTTAAACTGTAATTTATTTCTGTGATCAAAGCTGTATTTTCAGCATCATTACTGCAGTCTTCAGTGTCACATGATCTTCAGAAATCATAATAATATGCTGCTCAAGAAACATTTCTGATTATTATCAATGATTATTAACAAAATTTATATTTTTATTCAGTAAAGATGCATTAAATTGATCAAAACACATTTATATGTCAAATAAATGCTGTTGTTTTGAACTTTATAATCATCTGTGAATCCTGAAAAATAAAATGTATCAGTTTCCACAAAAATATGAACTGTTTTCAACATTGATAATAATAATGTTTCTTGAGCAGCATATTATTATGATTTCTGAAGATCATGTGACACTGAAGACTGCAGTAATGATGATGAAAATACAGCTTTGATCACAGAAATCAATTACAGTTTAACACATATTCTCATAGAAAACACCTGATTTACATTATAATAATATTTAGCAATTTTTACTGCATTTTTGATTAAATAAACAATGCAGCCTTGATGAGCAGAAGAGACTCTTTCAGAAAAAAATGTAATTATTCCAAACTTTTACTGTAATCTTTAGGGTAAATATAGGAAATCAAGACTACTTTTAAGATTATGACATTATTTTGTGACAATTAAGCTGATTTTTCTCATTTATAATGTGAAAAAATGACTTGATTGAACAAATAAATAAAGCATGTGTAGTGTCCGGATTTGAAGTGCCCCCCCCCCACCCCCCCTCAAAAATTCAGGAGCACCTTCTGATCAATAACAAATATTAGCCTTCCCATTACAAGGTAATATTTGATTCCTTAAAGGGGACCTAACGCACACAGTTTCACCCAATCTCATGTTAATCTTGAGTACCTATAGAGTAGTACTGCATCCTTCATATCTCCAAAAAGTCTTTAGTTTTATCATATTTATAAAAGAAAGATACAGATTTACGATTCTCTCCGAAAAAAGCCGAGCTCCTGGAGGTGTGCCGTGTGGGCGGAGCTAAAGAGTGAAGGCGTGTCGTGGGCGGAGCTAAAGAGTGGGGGGTGGGGGGGGGGGGGGGGTGCCGTGTGGGCGGAGCTAAAGAGTGAAGGCGTGTCGTGGGCGGAGCTAAAGAGTGAAGGCGTGTCGTGGGCGGAGCTAAAGAGTGGAGGCGTGTCGTGTGGGCGGAGCTAAAGTGTGAAGGCGTGTCGTGGGCGGAGCTAAAGAGTGAAGGGTGTCGTGGGCGGAGCTAAAGAGTGAATGCGTGCCGTGTGGGCGGAGCTAAAGAGTGAAGGCGTGTCGTGGGCGGAGCTAAAGAGTGAAGGCGTGTCGTGGGCGGAGTTAAAGAGTGACGAGCACTTGCTCCGATCGCCAACAAAACACAGACATTTGATGCCGTTTCACTCACCATCTGCAGTTCTGAATCATGACCGGGATCTTTTATAGCTGGGACCGCTCCATCTTTCAGTATTAAACGATGTGCAAATCCAGCGTCGAATTGGGCCTTGTTTATAAAACGTTCGTCAACAAAACACTTGAGAAACTCCATTGCTGCCCCGGAAAAACAAACTATATCCACTGTTCACGTAACGCTGGGTTGTTTTGGGAAGCTGAACAAGGTTATCTTTCCCTCACAACCAAAAACACACTTCTTTAGAGACGTTCTTCCCGAGCGAGTCCCGTGCAGCGCTGCCGATTGAAGCGTGTTGATTGGCTGCTCTCGCTCCGGTCGATGCGTGCAGGGGCGTGTTCTTCCGGGAGAAATGCCCATATAAGGAGTTCCACCGTCGTTTATGTCATCAAGAACAATGATCGAAAAAAACTCTCCGAAACTTGTACGAATCCGGAAGTGAGATTTTTGGCACAGAAATACTCTGTTATACGTCCAAAAATGAAACTCAGTCCATGCTTAGCATGAGAATCAAACTCTTTAACAGTGTAAACAACTCTGAATGCATGAAACAGCATTGTACCCCCCCTTTAAAGTGATTTACAGGGGTATTTTCTGTAATGCCATTTTTTTTCTAATTTTATTAAAAGTATGCCATAATGTCAAATTCAAAAATCTATATTTATAAGCTTTTCCAAAATTTCTAATAAAAAAAACTGAATAAGAACAGGTAGAATAAGAAGAATAAGTTACTAATCAAAATAAATCAATATTAACAAAATTAGTTTCCACTACAAAAGTGGCATGTAGGTAAATTTACAGACATTTACAGTGGCAGTTTTAAATTCATAATGCTGTGAGATTAATTTTTTTAATATAGAACTATTGTTTGATTGAAATGATTTAAATAACTGAAATGACACTTTATACAAACAATAAAACCGC
>CM049862.1:28391502-28406502 GCA_027422415.1 Schizothorax lantsangensis
TTCATCTGATACGTTGCCTTTTCTATATAAACACCGGTTGCGCCACTGTTTTCATGTGGGTGTGTAGAGCTGCATACACTATTCTTCTTAAATACACCGGTATTGCCGCCGTTCATATACTTTTCATGATAGCCAACAATTCGGTCCCGCGCGCAATGCAGTTCACAGTCACTGGGTGTGTATGGGTTGATAAGTTTTCTTGCGTGAACCCGTTTTTAACTCGTCGTACAGTCTGACATTAATGACAACTGAGATCCCACAGTGTGACATGATCATCATGTTCGTACAGTCTGACAAGTACAATCCTAAAGGACTTTTATCACACAGTGTGAGCCCGGCTCAAGATAGCAGACTCCACTTTGATGTGACCCTGTCTTTCTCACACACACACACAGGGCCGTTGCTAGTGGGGTGAAAGGTGGTGACTAAGCCCCCACCGCCCAGGGGGCCCCACAAAATCCAGGAATTTTACTATATAGGCCCATGTTCAGTGAATAATTCTAATATTTTATTAGTTGTATAACTGAGATATTATGAAAACCACAAAAAAGCATGCAATTTGGTTCCATGCTTGTATATTGTACAGTATATGATGTGTGTGTGGGGGGGGCCCACATCAATATTTTTTCAGGGGGCCCCCAATCCTCTAGCTACGGCCCTGCACACACACAACGCGTTACTCTAGTCTACACCAGTCGCGTAGCTACAGGTGGGCCTGGGTGGGTCCGGGCCCACCCACTTTCATCTGTGACCCACCCAATGAGAAGTTGATACTAATAAATGTCTTCTGTCACTGTAATTTTATATATTTATAAAAAAATATTAAACGCTTGCTTTCATGGTCAATTACAGGTCGTTAGTTTCCCCTCTTCCTATAGGTGCATCACGCTTGTCAAAATGATGATGATTCGTCAGTTTCTGTTAGTCCCACCCACAACGTTATGTTTACGATGTAAGGATATAATAGTAAAATGCACGCGTTTGTGGAGTTAAATTTGAAAATAGCCGAGTTGAGCAATCATAAATCAGATCAATTCTTTAAAAAGTAAAAGTCTTAGCAATAAATCCGGACCGTCTACAAATGAAACCCACCAGACCCCCTGTGGGTGCTGGATTTATCGATCGGAAACTTCTGAACCAAGCGTGTTTGGAGCATCATATTAGCATAGGTACGCTAAAAAGATGCGTCCTTTGTGGAAAGAAACACATAAACGTTGTGCTGGATCCTGGGGTCCGTTCTTCGTAGCTCGCTTAATACATCTGAGATGATGTGAAAGATGCCAGATCTTCTAATCCTGATAACTGATCTCTGGCTAATTTGGTTCCTCAAACGAATTTGCGTATTAGATTAAAATATCTGGATTAAGATTACGGCGCGTTCTCGTGTTCAGGGCAGATGTATCGATACTCGAAACCACGATCAGCAGTGATTGGCTGGCGGCAAGACAGCAACGTAATGACATCATATCATTAAAAAAGACACCTGACGAAAGAGTTGACAAATTTCTGGACTTTTATAAGGAAACAGTCAAGCGAATAAAACTACATAAATGTTATAATAGATAAATGAAATGTTTTTAATTTATTTGTAATTATTTTTACATGGTTCCAATTATTTATATTCACGATTTCTAGCATTTGTGTAGGCTTTACATTTTTACTTCAGTGTTGTAATTAGCAATTCATTTAATTTTATCTTTGAAACAGATTTGTTACGTGACAGCATTAATTAAAGTTTCTTAAAGATCAAGTTATCTGCATCTGCTCCATCAAGCCACATCCCATAATATCTGTCATAACTCAAATGAATGCACGGCTCAGATTAACTGTATAGCATGTGTGTAAGACTCCAATACAATTATAACGTAATTATTTCATCACTAAGAAATCTTTCAATGAGTAAAACTGTCTGTGTCTATAGTGTTATAGACTACACAACATTGTTATCTTATTTTCAAATTCATTTTTAAATTGTTTTTATTTTAAATGATTGTCCCTGGACCAGCAGGGTACTCTTATAATAAAGTAGCAGTGGCTGTGACAGATTTTAAGTATCAATTCTGCTTAAAAAGATGCAATCTAATCCTGTTTACATAAAATAAGCTGCTCCCGAGCAGGTTTAAGTTCACGGACCTGTTGCTATGACAACAACTCCAGGATGAGCTTCAAAGAACCAAATAATCCAAGATCAAGCGAAATCGGCAACAATCAAATCCAGCTAACTGAGTTAGCGACGTACGAAGAACGGACCCCAGGTCGCCAAAACAAACTGCATAATTTGCAGCTGCGCACATTTCTGCGGTCCTTGATGTGAGTGAACAGAGAGACGCTTGATTATGAAATCATCAGCGAAGCCCCGTTGTTTCACACTGACTGAGGTGATGCTTTTAAATACACTTCCTTTAGTTAACATTAGTTAATGCATTAACTAACATTAGCAATAAATTTATTACCGTGTTTATTCATCTTTGTTAACCAGCTCATGCAAATGTTAACAGATACAACTTTGAATTTTAATAATGTCCTAAATTTTGAAATGAACATTAATATAACAAATTACTAATGTTAATGCATGCTTTATAAGTACTGTGTGATGAACCTTGGTGCTGTATTTTGTGTTGGCAATTTGACATGCAGTTTTCATATGCTACACACCTGGCCCGCCCAGTTTTATGTAGCTCCACCCACTTTAACATGTCTGGCTACGCTAGTGGTCTACACTGCGCAAAACTCAGCATTTGAACAGTCAATAGCAAACACTTAAACTAATAACAAAACATACTTACAGTCGCTGATTCAGAAGCGCCAGATCGTCATAGCAAAGTCAGAATTGACCCTTTTTTTTTTCTTTTAAATAGCCTTCGTGCAGCCAGCCTTGTACTCTCCTAGGTTCACAAAACACATTGCACAAAATCGAACATCTGGGTTGTGCTGTAAACAAATCTTAACAATGATTCCTAAATGCATCTACTGTCTGAACATGCAACATGTACTGAACATGCAAGTGTGCTGATAAATGATCAAAATATTAGCTTAATCTCAAAAAGGTTTAGGAACCAATGATTCACGGGAAGAATTAACAGTACAGTGCTTGAGAGATTTTACTGATTGGTCACAGCACGTGAATAAAGGCACAGACACGTCATTTCTTTCCATTGTTTTATTTTGTTCTTATGTCAAAAAAAAAAAAGTTAGATGAGAGGATCTGCGGTGCTGCTTCAGAGTTTGGGGTGGCGGTAGTCTTTGCCTGCGAACTTGGCCTTGTCTCCGAGCTCCTCCTCGATCCTGCGGAACACACACACACACACACACACACAGGTGAGGGTTTGGCACACTCTGATTGGACGGCTGATTTGAGGAGGGTATGATGTCACTGCTGACCTCATCAGCTGGTTGTACTTCGCCAAGCGCTCTGATCTGCAGGGGGCGCCGGTCTTGATCTGATCACATCAGAACTCGGGTTAGTGCGACTGATTCTCATTGAACTGCATTGATTGTGAGCACAGATAAAGCATGATGGGTACCTGTCCTGTGCAGAGACCGACCACCAGGTCAGCGATGAAGGTGTCCTCTGTCTCACCGGAGCGATGGCTGACCATCACACCCCAGCCGTTAGACTGAGCCAGCTTACAACTACAGAGAGACAGAGAGAGAGACAGAGACAGAGACCGAGAGAGAGACAGAGAGACAGAGAGAGAGAGAGAGAGAGAGAGAGAGAGAGAGAGCGTCAGTGGTTTCATTTTAAGCACTTTGTTTACCAGGAGTTAAATTTTCATTTGAGTACATTAAGAGTTTAAGGTTTAATTAAATCATAAATGCAGACAACATGTTTGAAAAAATATTTCATAGGGTCCTATTATTGTAAAAAAAAAAAAAAAAAAAGTTATGAATTCAACGGATTAGACATTTTTTATTATTAAAACTGAATTAAACCATTAAAACAGAATCCAGAAAAAATAAAGGTTTCATAAGGGTCTAATTTATTTATTTTTACTTTTAATAACTTGATTTCAATTGATTGAACATGCTTTTTGATTACTAAAATTTAACCATTAAAATAGCATTTAGAAAAAAAAAAAGAAAAAAAGGCATTTGTGAAAAGTATTGTATTTTAGAGCCTTATACAGGTGCTGGTCATATAATTAGAATATCATCAAAAAGTTGATTTATTTAATTAAATCCATTCAAAAAATGAAACTTGTATAATGTATACATTCATTCCACACAGACTGATATATTTCAAGTGTTTATTTCTTTTAATTTTGATGATTATAAGTGACAACTAATGAAAACCCCAAACTCAGTATCTCAGAAAATTAGAATATTACTTAAGACCAATACAAAGAAAGGATTTTTAGAAATCTTGGCCAACTGAAAAGTATGAACATGAAAAGTATGAGCATGTACAGCACTCAATACTTAGTTGGGGCTCCTTTTGCCTGAATTACTGCAGCAATGCGGCGTGGCATGGAGTCGATCAGTCTGTGGCACTGCTCAGGTGTTATGAGAGCCCAGGTTGCTCTGATAGTGGCCTTCAGAACAGGTATACCATGGTCCTTAAACCAGGTACTGGTAGCTTTGGCACTGTGTGCAGGTGCCAAGTCCTGTTGGAAAATGAAATCTGCATCTCCATAAAGTTGGTCAGCAGCAGGAAGCATGAAGTGCTCTAAAACTTCCTGGTATACGGCTGTGTTGACCTTGGACCTCAGAAAACACAGAGGACCAACACCAGCAGATGACATGGCACCCCAAACCATCACTGACCGTGGAAACTTTACACTGGACCTCAAGCAACGTGGATTCTGTGCCTCTCCTCTCTTCCTCCAGACTCTGGGACCCTGATTTCCAAAGGAAATGCAAAATTTACTTTCATCAGTGAACATAACTTTGGACCACTCAGCAGCAGTCCAGGCGAGACGCTTCTGACGCTGTCTGTTGTTCAAGAGTGGCTTGACATGGACCCTGAAACCCATGTCTTGCATACGTCTGTGCGTAGTGGTTCTTGAAGCACTGACTCCAGCTGCAGTCCACTCTTTGTGAATCTCCCCCACATTTTTGAATGGGTTTTGTTTCACAATCCTCTCCAGGGTGCGGTTATCCCTATTGCTTGTACACTTTTTTCTACCACATCTTTTCCTTCCCTTCGCCTCTCTATTAATGTGCTTGGACACAGAGCTCTGTGAACAGCCAGACTCTTTTGCAATGACCTTTTGTGTCTTGCCCTCCTTGTGCAAGGTGTCAATGGTCGTCTTTTGGACAACTGTCAAGTCAGCAGTCTTCCCCATGATTGTGTAGCCTAGAGAACTAGACTGAGAGACCATTTAAAGGCCTTTGCAGGTGTTTTGAGTTAATTAGCTGATTAGAGTGTGGAGCAGGTGTCTTCAATATTGAACCTTTTCACAATATTCTAATTTTCTGAGATACTGAATTTGGGGTTTTCATTGGTTGTCACTTATAATCATCAAAATTAAAAGAAATAAACACTTGAAATATATCAGTCTGTGTGGAATGAATGTATACATTATACAAGTTTCACTTTTTTAATGGAATTAGTGAAATAAATCAACTTTTTGATGATATTCTAATTATATGACCAGCACCTGTGTGTGTGTATATGTATATGTATATGTATATATTTTTTTTTTTTTTTTTTTTTTTTTTTTTTAAACAGTGTTATATTGTACAAGGTACATGATTTCAATTAATTACATGCTTTTTGATTTCTAAGATTAAAAAAAAAGTAACCATTAAAATGGAAACATTAAAGCAGAAAAATAAGTCTAGAACAATTAAATGACAGAAAAAAAAAAAAAAAAAAAAAACAATATTTAAAAAAAGTAACAATATATTTAAGGTTTAAAGTCTCTTGATTTCAATCAAATAGACATACTTTGATTAATAAAATGTAATTTAACCATAAACAGATTCCTGAAGAAAGTTTAAAAAAAAAAAAAAAATCCATAAAATGGCAAATAACAGAATTAGTGTGACACTCACGCCTGGATGGACTCGGTGACGGAGCCGATCTGGTTGACCTTGAGCAGCAGGCAGTTGCAGGCCTTCTTCTCACAGGCCTGCTGGATGCGTTTGGGGTTGGTGACGGTCAGATCGTCTCCCACCACCTGGATATCCACTGACCCCGTGAACTTAGTCCAGTTCTCCCAGTCATCCTGATCGAACGGATCCTCGATGGACTGGACTGAGAGCAGAACCAGAGCAGACATGAACAGAGCTGATCCTGCACAAACCGGCTGTGTGTGTGTGTGTGTGTGTGAGTGAGAGAGAGAGTGCGAGTGCGAGTGCGAGTGCGAGTGCGAGTGCGAGTGCGAGTGCGAGAGAGAGAGAGAGAGAGTGAGAGTGCGAGAGTGAGTGAGAGAGAGAGAGAGAGAGAGTGCGCGTGTGTGTGAGTGAGAGTGCGAGAGTGCGTGTGTGAGTGAGAGTGCGAGAGTGAGTGAGAGAGTGAGAGAGAGAGAGAGAGAGAGTGTACCTGGGTAGTTCTTGATGAAGCTCTTGTACAGGTCTCCCAGCTGGTCTCCGGTGATGTGGCGCTTGGGGTCGTCGGGTGATTTGAAGTCCAGGTCGTATTTGCCGCTCCTGAAGAACTCGGACGCAGCGACGTCCATGCCGATGATGATCTTATCAGGATAGCCGGCCTTCTCGATGGCAGATTTCAGCAGCTCCAGAGCTACAGAACCACAGACGATCAGAGGTTTTATATTCTCAGTTTTCATTTTAATGTTAATGTTAAAGTTTTAGTAATTTTTTGCGCATGTCATTTTTAGTAGTAATATATAGTTTATTAAATTTTGTTTCAGTTTTACTTTTATTTCCAGCTTTACTTATTTTAATTTAACTACTTATTTTAGTACATTGAGCTAAATTAAATGAAAATGAGAAATGCTGCCTTGGCAAAGAGTTGAAACAAAGGGTTTATTATTTTTATTTTATTCTTCAGTTAAACTAAAAAAAAAAGTAATGATTTTTTATTTTTTTTTACATTTAGTCTGAGTTTTAGTTTTAGTAAACTTTAATAACTACATTTCGCAGTGCATGCAAGATTTATTGTCATGACTTAATAAATTTAAGGCTAAAGTTTCCCATTTATTATTTCAGTTTTAAGGTTTTTAAACTGAAATATAAGAATCTTCATTCGAGTTTTTTTACTGCACTATAGATAAAGTGCCGTACCCTCGTTGTTCTCGAGGATGTTGGGTGCGAATCCGCCCTCGTCTCCCACATTAGTGGCGTCTTTGCCGTATTTGGCCTTGATGACGTTCTTGAGGTTGTGGTAGACCTCGGCGCCGATCCTCATGGCCTCGTGGAAGTTCTTGGCTCCGACCGGCAGGATCATGAACTCCTGCATGGCCAGCTTGTTCCCGGCGTGAGAGCCACCATTGATGACGTTGAAGGCCTGCGTGAGAGAGAGAGACGAGAGGTGAGTGGAGGCGTGGGTGAGGATGAGCAGGAGGAGGAGGAAGAAGAAGAGGAAGAGGAGCGGCGGGTGAGAGGAGGAGGAGCGGCGGGTGAGAGGAGGAGGAGGAAGAAGAGGAAGAGGAGCGGCGGGTGAGAGGAGGAGGAGCGGCGGGTGAGAGGAGGAGGAGCGGCGGGTGAGAGGAGGAGGAGGAAGAGGAAGAAGAGGAAGAGGAGGGGCGGGTGAGAAGAGGAGGGGCGGGTGAGAGGAGGAGGGGCGGGTGAGAGGAGGAGGGGCGGGTGAGAGGAGGAGGGGCGGGTGAGAGGAGGAGGGGCGGGTGAGAGGAGGAGGAGGAAGAGGAGGGGGAGGAAGAGGAGGGGGAGCGGGTGAGAGGAGGGGGAGCGGGTGAGAGGAGGGGGAGCGGGTGAGAGGAGGAGGAGCGGGTGAGAGGAGGAGGAGCGGGTGAGAGGAGGAGGAGCGGGTGAGAGGAGGAGGAGCGGGTGAGAGGAGGGGGAGCGGGTGAGAGGAGGCGCAGCGGCGGGCGGCACACGTACAGGAACCGGCAGGATCACGTCTTTGTTTCCGGCGAGGTCGGCAATGTGGCGGTACAGAGGAACACCCTTCTCAGCGGCGCCCGCCTTACACACAGCCAGACTCACACCCAGGATCGCATTAGCACCGAACTTAGCTGCGCGACAGGAGACAACCAGATACAAATTATTCCTAATCTGCAGAAGTGTTTTCTGTTTGTCTGTAGCCTTCATCAATACATTCATGCATTTGACAAACACTTATCCAAAGCAACTTACCAGCATTCAATATATACACATTTATATCAGTGACTGACATTACAAGCACCATGATCCACTGTTTGAGCTACAGGATGTTATTTTATAACGATAGAGGTGCGTGTTTTATTTACATTTGTTCTCAGTTCCATCGAGCTCCAGCATGAACTTGTCAATCTTCTCCTGATCGACGACGCTGAACTTCTGTTTACAAGAGAAGAGTCAAATACATTAAAACTGTTTACCAGGTTTATGGGGGATTTCATTAGTTTGATTAATAATAAGATCTTGCATGTGTTAAATACAAATTAAATACTATTCAGTTAAAAGGTTTTTATGTTGCAAGTATTTAGCAGGCAAGCATTTTAATATTGACAAAATCATCAATGACCAAAAATAATGCAAAAATTATGATAATAACAGATACTACAGCTGAGATATTGGGCAATTCAGCTAGCATTATTTATTTATTTAATAATAATAATAATAATAATAATAAATATTTTTTTTTTTAATAATACCAATCACTTTATGATCTGTGCATGATCTCACCTTCTCAATCAGTTTGGGAGCAATCTCTTTGTTCACATGGTCCACGGCCTTCTGGGTACCTTAAACATTTATGTAAATACATAAATAATCTTGTTACACAACCTTTACTATATCATATGTGACCCTGGAGCACAAAACCAGTCATAAGGGTCAATTTTGTGAAATTAAGATTTATGCATCATCTGAAAGCTGAATAAATATCTTTCCATTGATGTATGGTTTGTTATGATTGGACAATATTTGTAAATCTGGAATCTGAGGGTGCAAAAAAATCTAAATATTGAAAAAAAATCACCTTTAAAGTTGTTCAAATGAAGTTCTTAGCAATGCATATTACTAATCAAAAATTAAGTTTTGATATATTTACGGTAGAAAACTTACAAAATATCTTCATGGAACATGATCTTAATATCCTAATGATTTTTGACAAAAGAAAAATCTATAATTGACCCATACAATGTATTGTTGTCTATTGCTACAAATATACCTGTGTTACTTATGACTGCTTTTGTGCTCCAGGGACACATATATGTATCCATATGTTTTAATGTCATTCTTTTCAATTGCTATATTGTTCCAAATCACACTGTTGTATATGTTCTTTTCTCCTATGCATGCTTTGGCAATGCAAAACGTGCTTGTCATGCCAATAAAGCTAATTGAATTGAGTGTGTGTAATGATAGGTAGGTGTGTGTGTGTGTGTGTGTGTGTGTTCTAGGCAGACGTACCTTTGCCCAGGTAGCGTGTCTTGTCTCCGTCTCGGAGCTCCAGAGCCTCATGAACTCCAGTGGAAGCACCGCTGGGAACAGCTGCCCGGAAACGACCTGGAAACAAGACAATCAATCAATCACAAGCTAGAGAAGAAACGTTTCCTCAAGACAAACTCTGAATGATGGCTCGACAACATATGGTATAAGAGTTTAAAGAATAAAAACAGTTAGTGCTGATAGACGGTCAGACTGAAGGAGTGTCTGTGTTTGTACCTTTAGCCGTGTACAGATCCACCTCCACGGTGGGGTTTCCTCTGGAGTCGAGGATTTCACGAGCGTGAATCTTACTGATGGACATCCTGAGAGAGAGAGAGAGAGAGAGAGAGAGAGAGAGAGAGAGAGAGAGAGAGAGAGAGAGAGAGAGAGAGAGAGAGAGAGAGAGAGAGAGAGAGAGAGAGAGAGAGAGAGAGAGAGAGAGCGAGAGAGAGAGAGAGAGAGAGAGAGAGACATTGATTCAACACATCAGCCCTCATCAGCTTACTGACTGCATGCGGTCACTTCTGACCAGGAGCAGTAAGAGCCCAGCTTTTTATACAATTATATAAAACTAATGTTCCTGAAGTTTTGCATTTGTATAAGATATATATTTAAAAAAAAAAAAAAAAAAAAAAAAAAAAAAAAAAAAAAAAAAAAAATACATACCAGGTCAAAATCATGTTATGACCATAATAGAAAGTAGGTTGACAAAGCAATAACTCTAGATTTTATGTTTAGAAAATAAACAATTGGATATTTAGACATTTTCCTACTATTATTAATGAAAGTTTGACATTTAAAAAAAATAAAAATAAAATATTGAAGTGAAATTGTCAGTAATGCTTAGAGTCAGACGCATTAATTTCACTCTGTGAGCAAATATTTTGCTCTCTGGATGTTTTACAGTCTCACTCCTGTGTGTTCATTCATTCAATATTTTGGCTGATAAATAGATTAACACTTAAACCACACACACACACTCTCACACACACACACTCACACACACACACTCACACACAACTGCTCTGCATTAAGGTATTTCCATTCACTTCCTATGATCGGTCACTTTTGAATACAAATTTTAACTGAGCACAATTATGATTATTCTGCTTGGACTCACTGAATTAAGTCCTGATTTTGGTGTTTGTCCAGACTGCATATCTAAAAACATCATTAGGATTAAAAAGAAAAAAAACATCTGCACAATCCATAAAATACTGTACACACTTCAGCTGTCTGACACAGATACAGTCTGAGGTTTCTCTATTAATAGAGCAGCTACAGCAGAAGACAGAAAAGACCTCGGGGGAGAGAGTGTGTGTGTGTGTGTGTGTGTGTGTGTGTGTGTGTGTGGAATCTCGGTCATACCTCGACAACTTTATATGACCTTTACAAAGCCTTGCTGAACCCTGACCTTTGTGTTCAACATTCTGACCTTTGCATGCGAGCAATGACACTGTAACACACACACACAGTACAGAAGACACTACACAGTGCATTTGATTTCATACGATTTACTTCATTAATAATCTGCATCAGATCCTCATGAGTGCAAGTTAAACTCAATTTAAAGCAAATTAGTAAAAAAAAAAAAAAAAAAGCACGTTTTTGAATCTTTCTGCCAGATATATATATATATATATATATATATATATATATATATATATATATATATATATATATATATATATATATATATATAGCAAATTTTCACTGACAGACATGTAAAGTTGATCTTTAGGGTTCAGAAACTTTTGACCGATTTTATGATTTTTCATATTCCAGATTGCTACAGCAAGTTTCCATTTTTGCATTTATAGACTTTAATCACAATTTCGCAACATTTTCAGCATTTCTACGAACACTGTCAGTCAATCACCGAACATCAATCACCAATCACAGCACAGCATCTTATCGCGCGCGGAGCCGCCCACGAACGTGCGGCGCGTGACCCTACAGCGCTGCGCGTGCACGTTGAAGCAACAATCAGTTATTAAATAACTCGCATTATGACGCAATGATAACGGACTCTGAGCGCGCGTGCGGACTTTAGTCCGAGCGCGTTAATAACACACATACATACATATATATATATATATATATATATATATATATATATAAAATAACTATTTAGTGAATTAAATATTTGCAGTCATATTTGAATTTCGTTTTTAAAAGGTCATGCACGCTGCTTATGGTCCCTATAAAAGTCGTTTTATAAGTTTAACCGTATGTTTCTGACAAAGCTGTGGTTAATATTTGACTGAATGTTCTGAGATGGTTCCACCGGAAGCTTGAAGGTCATTCAGAACGTTTGAGGCTCGTGTCTTCCATCTGTTTCGATTTCACAAAGTCTGCTTTCAACTGGAATCTCCACAGAACACACACACACACACACACACACACACACACACACAACCTAGAACAGCAAACTTATTCACACATCCATATTTAACACCACAGCTCTTGCTGGAGGTTCTGCAGATCCCGGATCAGAAGACGCGTTCGGAAGCGTTCGGCAGCGTTCTCGAGTTCCGGCAGCAGAACTGATCTCAGATCAGCCGCTCCAATCAGGAAGCAGCAGTTCCACACTAGAGTTCAACTCGCTCCAGCAGAGCTTAATACCGCCAAAGAAAGTGCCAGCAACACTCAAACGTGAAAAACACAGAGTTGCGGTCAAATGCGTGCGGATTTGCGTGATTACCTGCGGGAGAGTCGGGTCGGCGTCGATCTCGGCGTTTGAAAAGGGCGTGAGTGCGCGTTCCGACCTCAGAGGCGCAATTTATAGACGGTCTCTTAACAACGTCCCCGTATATGGGAAGAGGCTTAGGGAGCGTCTACAAACTCCAACCATGTACAGCGTTCCAGGACACGCCCACATCTCTGATGGATTATATTGCAACAAAGTAATCAAATGTAAATGCCAGCATAACTAGCCACAGGACTGGCTTTATAAACAGGATGGAACCAGAGAACACACACACACACACACACACACTCACGCACGCACGCACGCACACACTCACACTCTCTCACACACACACACACACACACACACACACACACACACACACACACTCTCTCTCACACTCACTCACTCACACACACACACACACACACACACACACACACACACTCACTCACGCACGCACGCACGCACGCACACACTCACACTCTCTCACACACACACACACACACACACACTCACTCACTCACTCTCTCTCTCACACACACACACACACACCCACACACACACACACTCACACTCACTCACACACACACACACACACACACACACACACATGTTGGTTTTTGTGGTTTATGGGGACTCTCCATAGGCGTAATGGTTTTTATACTGTACAAACTGTGTGTGCTATTGCCCTACACCAACCCTACACCTAAACTTAGCCCTCACAGGAGACTGTGTGCATTTTTAAATTTTAAAAAAAACACCATTTAGTATGTTTTTTAAGCCTTTTGAATTACGGGGACATAGGCAGTGTCCTCATAAACCACCTTCAAATTGTAATACCTCTGTCATACCCATGTTATTAAACAAATTTTGTCCCCGTAAACCACAAAAACCAGTACACACTCACTCACACACACACACACACACACTCACACTCTCACTCACTCACTCACACACACACACACACTCACACTCTCACTCTCTCTCACACACACACACACACACACACACTCACACTCTCACTCTCTCTCACACACACACACACACACACACACACACACACACACACACACACTCACTCACTCACTCACTCACTCACTCACTCACACACTCACACACACACACACACACACACACACACACACACACACACACACACACACTGAAGGCATTAAATTAAGCCACTAATGCAGTGCAGTGGCAGTGTTTGACAGTCCAGCAGATCAATCTTAGTATTTTGAAGCTAAGAATCACTGACTCTAGATGTGTTTGGACTGGAATGCTAGCATACTGCTTAATGCATACTGAAGAGTGTATACTGTAAGTGCCTTTTATGTAAATAATGTTAAATAGTATGCAGTTTGTAACTATAAATGTCACTTTTTTCTACTATACACTGCAAATTTTAGTCAATATATCAGGTGGCCTGGGTTTTCAATGCATACTGAAAATGAGCAAATTAGTATATCACTGCATGCTGCAAAGAATCTCCTTTAAAAAAAGGTCTGTTTGATTGTGATGACCTGTGATCTGGAGGTCAAGAGGTCATCATGTCACATGCCTTTTTTGCTGTAAAAAAAAACAACTCATGCAGCAATAAAAATTTCCAAATAAAAATATAATATAATATCAATTAAAAATATTTTTCAAAATATATTTATGCATATATTTTCATTTATTACAATATATAAAAAGTAGACATTATTAAATCATCATAAATCTAGTTTTGATCTCTAGTAAGCTCTTCCATCCACATGATACTGTGATATTGGAAATTAATTTTCTTGCCTATGAAATGCATTTTGAAATATATTTTGTTATATTTTAATTTTAAAGAATATATTTCATTGAGCTTTATGTTTACAACATATATTTAGCATATATTAAAAAAAAATCTGTATGGAAATGCTGTATGAAATATGAATGCAGTATGAATGTGATATTGTTGATAGATCTTGAGTCAGATGTTTATAGTCAGAAGGGATAATTAAACACAAGACAAGTTTCTGTGTAAATCATTTATAATTTTTTCCCTATATTTTAACATAAATTCGCAGTGTTTTGTTAAATATGCTGTCGATCTGGGCTACGTTTCCCAAAAGCATCATAAGCTTGAGTACATCGTAGACTCATTGAAACCAATGGAGCTACGATCAATTTAGGCTTACGATGCTTTTGGGAAACGCAGCCCAGATTGATATTTTGCTCTAGTATCTGCGGCTCTGTCCTAAATGATGTTGCCTCTCTGATGCCTGACGTGGTTCAGGACAGGCCCTGAATCTTCATGGACGTATTTTCCTCTCAACCGAGGTTTGGAAACACTCAGACTGTCCCTCGTCGAGCTCCGGACCTGAATGAAAGGTCAGGGTTGAGTTAAAGAGGGAAATGTGAGAGTGAGTTTGGGTTCGGACCTAAAGGGCACCTATGATGATCACACGCCGCTCTTTCCCTGTGTTTCTCCCTCTCTACCCTTTAGCACCAGGCTAAAATTAGTTTCACTATCATGAGAGACACTTGTGTTGTCTCGGAGCAGCAGGACATCCACAGACACTCAGTGTATGGAGGTACATTTGTGCCAAAACAAACAATATCGACTGCTGTGTACAATACATGTGTCCGTATCTTTTATTTGTGTTGTGCATGTTTCTGCTCTGGATGTTCTGCGACACATTTTAACGTTCCGATGCATTGATCTTTCTTCCAGCTAACAAAAGAACCTTTTGAGAACGTTCCTATTAAAGGGGTCAAAATTAAAAAGTTGTTTGAACATAAATGTGTGTTGGAAGTGTGTGTACACATCCATCCTATAA
>CM049862.1:28411502-28554002 GCA_027422415.1 Schizothorax lantsangensis
ATAGCCTTCACCTCAGACGCCTGATGGAGAAACATACAGACGGTGAGCGTGGATTGTGTGTGATATAGTGGTCCAGCAAACACAGGCTGAGACAAGCAGAAGCATTCCCCCTCCTCGTACACGCTCAGATTCTCCTCATGTTTTGTCATGTTTCTGAAGACGACGCCTATCTGCAGTTCCACACACAGCCTCCAGTGCTCTGAATCTACTCCAGAGGAGTCTTAGAATTAAACTAGATCACAATCACAGCTTGACGAACCACCTGGCTTTAGAGTTTTTAGTTCAACATCAAGATTTTAGCTTCAAATGTACATTATCTTTTTTTTATAATCACCTCACTATATCATTTTCAATGGATGTCAGAAATAGTAGTAGATGAACACGTCAGATCACTGCAACAACACAGATACAGCTGCAATTATATCACAAATTTAACAGAACAGCCAGCGAACTAAGAGAACGCTTTGTTTACATTCCCATAATGCCATGAAGACATTCGGAATGTTCAGTTAATTGTTCCAATGTATCATTTTTATCACTATGGGAACGTTACATTTAAATCTCCTCTGAACATTCTAAAACAAGTAGCAACATTTAAAAAAACCCCGCTAAACGAACGTTCGACTAAAATGTTTCAGGTGGACACATTCTATGAACGATGTGTAAATAATATAACATCATTATTGCAGACCAGATGACTTTGAACGATTGTTTTATTAATGTTACCGGAAGAACGTTTGTTCGTAAGTTTAAGAGAACCTTAAAGAGATAAATTAGAGAGAGACAGACAGCATCTCTAAATTCTTTAAAAGTCTGAGCTGCATGTTATGACATGAACACACACACACACACACACACACACACACACACACACTTGTTTCTGTGAATTGTGGGGACTTTCCATAGACTTCTATAACTTTTATACTGACCAAATGATATTTTCTATCCCCTAAACCTAAACCTACCCCTTACAGAAAACATGTTTGCATTCTTACACTTTCAGATAAACATCATTTACTAGTTTTAATATTTTTTTTTGTCAAAATGTCATGTTTTACTGTCCTTGTGGGGATATTTTTTCCCACAATGTAGCATAAACAGGTACACACACACACTTATTTATCTTGAGGGATTTCACTTCAACACATAGGCTACATACATACATACACACACTATACCTATATATATATGTATATTACACAATCATGTCAGAATGAAAGTTAGTGAGAGGAACCTAAGACAGGAAGCACAGTGTTGAAATAGTCCGCGGTCAAAACTAAATTTTACTTTATATTAGACACAGGTAGTTCACTAAAAGTCAAAAGTCTCTCACACTTACGCTAAATAGTTAATAGCGAACACATATACAATCATCTGACATAAAAAGCTGCGCGCCCCCGCTTCCGCCCATGCCTCTCGCGCGCGCGCGCTCCCGCCGAGATGCTCGCTTCCGCCTTTGAACGCGCGCGTGACCAAATAAGGAGCGCTAGAGTGAACTCCGCGCCACCGCTGAGGGGAAACTCACCGCGAAAGAACAAACCGTCGATTATTTCCTCTAAATCGCGAAGCTAACGGAAACCACAGCGGCTTGCGTTCGTAAAACGTTGAGAAAGTTTGCAGCTTCGCGCCGAATTCCGTTATAACCGGATGAGACGCGAGCGCATCCCGATTAACGGCGAGTTTTGAATGAGGAAGGAGGCACGAGTAAGTAAAACTAGCTTTTTAATGCGCAGAAAAACAAAGCGCAGCAAAGTTTACTCCACTGTAAATGTCGTACCGAGACTTGGTTCAGCCAGCCGCCCGGTGCTGAAGCCCAAACGGACTCCTGACCCGGTGTGCATCCGAGGATGACCGCATCATCCACCCACTCGCTCTTGGTCAGGCTGCTGATGTAGCTATCCCAGCTCATGACTGCTGCTTTAGATCTGAGGAGCGGGAAAACACTTCATCATCATCAGGTAAAGCCTAGGCGGACATAGCCGCTCGAGGAGCGATAAGAGAAAGAAAGTCAGTTACCTGAGTGCGTCTCTGCTCCGATGCAAAGTGAGTTTGAGGAAGTCCGCGTGCGTTTATATGCAGCGGAGCGCGAGCCCTGCCCCACGGCCCACTTCCGCACAAGATGCGCTTGTGCAGTTTACAGTCATTTCTATGCTTTGAGGGTATAAGCTGACTGAAGGCACCTGAGGACTGAAATATTTTAAGAACGTTATGTGTAACAGGAACGTTATTTCTGAATGTTAGCTGATGACTTGTTTTTAAAACGGTTTAAAAATGAATGTTAGTGGAACATTCCATTGTATCGTTTAGCAGACATTACGGAAATGTTCTCTTCTGAAACAAAGTAATAACTTTTTTTTTTTTTTTAAAACATGCAACATGCAAAACTTTTAATTTTATAATTTTTAAAATATTATGGGAACATTGCTTCAGAATGTTCAGAAACATGCAGTGAAATAATAATAAAAAAAATGTTAGACCAACATCCAACTTAAATGTTTCGGGGAAAAATAATACATTTTTGAATGTTAGCTGACTTTGTTTTTTAAATGTTTTTTTAAAAAAAAAATCCTCGGTAATGCGAACGTTAGGGGAACATTCCATCTTACTATTTTTCTGAACGTTCTGGAAACAAGTATTAACATTTAAAAAAAATTTTTTTTTTGTAAAAAATATAAAATATTAATATTAAAAAATTAAATATTATGGGAATGTTACTTTTGAATGACTTCTGAATGTTCTGAAGCATGCAGTGAAATAAAAAAATAAATAAAGTTAGACGAATGTCCAGCTAAAATGTTTTAGGGAAAAACATTCCACAAATGATGTATGAATACATTTTTATGCTAATGATTTGAAAGCATTAAAGAGCAGATAACGCTGAACAAACGTTCTATAAATGTTGTTGCAAGAATGTTTGTTCATAACGTTAAGGAAACATTGCCACAATGTTTTGAGAACGTTCCGTCTTAGCTGACAAGAGTGAACATACACACTTTATATATTTAAATGCATGTATGATTAATGAAATAACTCATGTGCTAAATGCACAAAAAAAATCAGGTCCTCGCTGTCGTTATTCAAATAATGGTTTTTATTGCATGCACATGCATCTTAGTGGTAGATCTTGGATTTATTTTAAGTTGCACTTATGCAAATGTCATTTCAAGCCTACATATATTCTGAGAAATTCAAAAGGAGATGTTTGGAATGTTTCATAGAAATACAATGACAAATGAAAAACACCTTAGCAGTCGTGATCTGAAGTCATATGAGAGATTTGAATGAGGAACAGACTAAAATGGCAGCTCTCAAATCTCATTCACACTTCCACATATTCGAACTGGCTTCGCGCTTGATTGCAACAAACCTGGTGTGATGCTGTTGGGCGTAAGTCATATAGACTGTGTTTATTAAGCAGATATGGTCACTAAGGATGTTTTTGCATGGGATAAAGCCAATTCTCATTTTGTGTGAACAGGACAGTGAGCAAATATTGACAGGAGAGTCATTTTCGAATAAGCTATATATCTCTTTAAAGCATCTGACTTGTCAAATCATGATAAAACACGTGAGTTTGTGTGCTGAAGCTGCTCAGATTTGACTCACGTCTTCCTAATCAATCCGAGATCATTTTAACTGAGTTAAATCTGAGTTAAAGTTTAAAGTCTGAGGTGATCTGGAGTTTGTTGCAAGTCAGGCTGGAGTTTGGCCTTTGGCTGAGCGATAGAGGAAAAGGAGGGCGACAGAATACAGCAGAACGTGACCACAACATCCTGTTTGTGAATCTGCAAGCTGCATGATATGACAGGAAGAGTTATAGAGACGGTCGACCTGAATGAGATCAACTGATCTTCGTTTCACTACTGTATCTGACTGTGAGAAGCTGCTGTGGAGATCCTCTCACTGTACAATCAGAGCAGACCAGGCGAGAAATGACCACTGGAGAAACCAATCAGATCGTGCCATGTGAGAGAACGGGGCGGGACCATCAGCAGAGTGAATTAGGCAAGCTACACAAATTGGGAAACCTATCAAGAACGAGTCAAACTTAACCTTTGATTCAGATTAAAACTAAAAGAGAACTTCTAGAGGAAAGAATGATTTTTGGCACTGTGACATTTTCATGAACGTGAAGCAAAATGGTGTTTTAAACATGTTTCTTTCATGAAAACGTTCTTAAGGGTGCTTTCACATTTGGTTTGATTGCCTGGTCCGAATCCGAGTTCGTTTGCTCCCCGCTGGACTGCGTTCATATTATTTTATTTGGGTCCGAACCGCGGTTTGTTTGCGTCATCAAGCCAGCAGCTGTTGCTTAGTAACGACGGGCGCGGGAGAATGCGGCACAATGCATAAGATTGCTCTCTGCACTTTTATATATTTACGTTTTTAAACTGTTTGTTTTGTTTACAAAGCTTCAGTGCATAAAGCTCTTACATCTGTCTTACTAATGTGCTGCAAATGCTTGAAAGCGAACAGAAATGAGACACAGCTTTCTGCTTGCAGCGCGTCAGGAAAGTGAGTGAAACACACACAAACACACATTTTTATCAAATAATACGGCATTAATAGCGGTTCACTTCCGTGATTTGGTGCGATTGCGTTCACATCAGCAGCAAACTGTGCCAGAGTTCACTTGAACCGTACCCCAGACCACCCTTTTTAAGCGGACTCGGGTACGGTTCGCGGGTGCGCACCCGAGTCCAGAAGACGGCGTTCACATCATCCAAACGAACCGAACTCTGACATCAAACGAACCCGGGTGCGCACCAAAAGTGCTCGTGTGAAAGCACCCTCAGAGTAAAGGTTCTTTATTGGAATCAATGGTTCCATGAAGAACCAAAAATGCCTTCCCCAAAAACCTTCACCAAGGTTATTAAAATGTTCTTTTCTAAGAAAAAAAATGGTTCTTTTAAGACCTGTTCACTGGAACAGGACCCCCCCCCCCCAAAAAAATGTTCTAAGAACGTTTTTCTAACATTCCCATGAAAACGTTATTTCTGAACATTCAAAACATTCAAATGTTTAAGCAATGTTTGTTTTTACTTGAATGTTACATGAACATTCCATTTTCCAAACGTTACGGGAACGTTACATTTTCCAAATGTTACGGGAACGTTACATTTTCCAAACGTTACGGGAACGTTACATTTTCCAAACATTACGGGAACGTTACATTTAAAAACGTTAAATTAATGTACAATTAAACTCTTTCAGAATTAAACGTTGCATGAACAATCTTTAAATATTGATTTTGTGCTAACGTTTGGAGAACATTAGTAAAGACCATATCACTTTAAACGAACAAACGAACACAGGAGCCCCTTTTACATTATAAAACTGAATAACAAAAATCACTCAAAACTAAAATGTTTAGATGCAAATTATAATTATTTTTACGCTAAAAAAAAAAAAAAAAACATTATTTGATTTGGTTTTTGGGTTAAAGACAGAAACACATGGTAATGAAGGAGAAGCAGCAGATTTGAGTCTTGCAAACACTGCAGAGTTTAGACGTCAGATGTTCTGGAGCTGTGGAATTCATGCTCATGTTCTCACTGGTTAGACCAGAGTGAGAGACGTTTCTATCATAACATGCGAACACTCGCTGACTAATGTAGTGAAAAGAGAATGTATGCCCGCGAGGCAGGCAAATACACACACACACACACACAGGATTCTTTTCTCTGGGTGTGTGTGATGCACTCGAGGCCGGCGCACACACAGAGGATTGTTATCTGTGAGTTTATCCAGACTCAGGCGATTGATCAGCGATAGAGTGTGACTTTAGCTAAACCCAGAGCTTCTGGTAAGCGCTGCTGAACAGTTCTATAGACTTTAGAGGAAACAGATGAAAACGAGGAAACTGTCACAACTCACAAAACAACAGTACAATGATTGAATGCACTTTACGTTAGTCTTTTGATTCCTGTTAGAAGACGCTATACCCTGACTAAAGCCTATAAGTTCTGGAGCAATCAAAAACAACAGTACGCGCTTAGAAATAAAGGTGCTTAAAAGGTTCTTCACAGCGATGCCATAGAAGAACCATTTTTGGTTCCACAAAGAACCATTCAGTCAAAGAACCATCTCTATCTTACTTTTTTATAATCTGAAGAACCTTCTTTCGCCACAAAGAGCCTTTTGTGAAACAAAGGTTCTTCAGATTTTAAAGGTTCTTTATGGAACCATTTAGACAAAAAAGGTTCTTCTATGGCATCCTGAAGCACCTTTATATAACCTACTGACTTACAGTCACTGATTCTGAGTAAAAACAGTATATTTGACATTTATAGCAAATTATTGATATATCCACCGATATATAAGTAGATATAGAACTACAGGTGACTTCAAATAAAAAACAACAGTACAAAAAACTGTCGACATGCAGTCACTAATTATCATTAAAAACAATATATTTGACATTTATTGAAAATTATTGATACGTATATATAAGTAGACTTGTATGTGTATGGAAGCTCATTTGCAGCGCTTTGTAGAAAAGGAAGGTCGCTGCTGATTGACATTTGGTGGCTCCCCATGGGATTATGGGTAGTGTAGTCCTTCAGCAATATTAAACACTGTTTTTTTAAACATGAAGTTGAAATCTCTTTGACAGACACATATGACGACGCTTAACAACCTCAGAGCTCACGGTGAGTCTGTTCTGAATGGTGTATATGGTTTATAATCCCCTTTCTGTCTTCTGTACCTCACAGCCCTGTTAATTTCTCTTTTATAGGTTCAGCGGAAAGTCTAACGTCAGAATGAAGAGTCTCTGCTGTCGATGCTGGGTTTGTTTCTGGGTGGAGTGTGTGTGTGCGTGGTTGAGAAGCCTCGTGTGTTATGAGGAAACTCATTTGCTAGTCAAACGGGGAAGAAAATAGCCATTCTACGAAGATCGTGAGCTTTGAGGCCAACTGTGTGCTTTACGATGACAAAGCACCTGAAATGCCACACACAGATCCAGATTTATCAAGTCTGTACTGAGGAGGTTTGAAAGGCTTGTCAGTAACAAACAAAATCTGCACTTTTAATTTTCCGAGGAACATATGCATGCAGAACTTGACAATCAATCAATCAAGAATTTAATATACTGCAAAAAATGATTCCCTTGTTTTCCATTACACATATCTAAAGATTCTTAAATCAAGAAACATTTTCTTGAGTAGGACAATGACTTAAGACATTAAGTCTTGCTTCTTGAAAAATGTATCAAAATGAAATGAGTTTATGCTTAAAACGAACAAACATTTGCCAATGCGGTCAGAACAAATCAATGTAATGCGAAGGGAAAACAAGATTGTTTTTCTGACTCCATTGGCATATATTTTTCTTGTTTTAAGCATAAACTCACTTAATTTTTATACATGTTTTTTTTTTTGTTTTTTTAGAAAATAGGACTTAATCCCCTGGTTTCACAGACAAGTCTTAAACCTAGTCCTAGACTAAAATGTAAATCTGAGCTGTTTCAATTGAAAGAAACTTGCACCGACTGATCTTAAACATATCAGTGCCTTTGTTTTGTCTTTAGATGCACACCAGTAATGCTTTTTCCTAAGACATGTTTATAAAAATTACTTAAATGTCCTAATTAAACTATGGCCTAATCCTGATTTAGGCTAAACCCTTTATATGAAACCAGGCCAATATCTCATGCCATTGTCCTACCCAAGTTAATGTTTCTTCTATAAAATATAGATGTAGTTATTATTTTTATTTCCTCTCTCTTTTTTTTTTTTTTTTTGCAATGTACTTAGTTTTAACGGTTTTATTTAACCACTTTTAAAATGTCAAATTTCCTCTCCACAGCAGGGTTATCAACACATTTGCATGGTTGAATTGCATTGATAAACTTTTAGTGTGAAACAGTCCAGGCAGCAATCATAAACTGCATCAACGCTCATCACACCATGAGCAATAAGAGATGCTTGACTGTTAGCATACACTACTAAAAAAGGAACACACACACACACACACACACTGACTCGGTGACTTCCTGTATCTGACAGGAAGTGGAGAAACTGTTGTTCATGTGAAGATTCTCATTTGATCTTCACCACCCTCCTCTCAGTTTCTTTCTTATTTCCACTCATCCTCACAACCTCTTCCTCTCATATAACCTCTCGTCCTGCTATGATCTCTTTTAGTTTGATTGCACACACACACATGCACACACCCCCCACACACACACACTTCTCAGTATAATATGCCCTTTTTAGGCAAACTAGGAAGTGAGAGAATGTGGGGGAGATAATGAAAAAGTGCTAGCGAGAGAGTGAAAGACTAAATGCAGTTCACACATCTCATAAAAGCAACACTTGTTCTTTATTTTGAGGTAGTATTAGTTTACAAAGGCTTTAGTTAGTAATTTAAAGTGAGGACTAACTGAGCCACCAGCGAGGGTTTAACCCTGAGCTTCCCCAGAGAGTCTGGACATGCGATAAGTGCACTGTATGTTACTAAATAGCTGTCACAAAAAGTCAAACATATGCAGAAGTGATATATTGACCTGTTTTGACATGTTGAGGAATTCTCTGAAGAATGCAGGTTTTGTCGTTCAGTTTTTCTGTGGTGTGAATAGCGCCCCCTTCTGATGAGATGCACAAACTGACCAAATCGCACAGTTCAAGCAGCCAGAGGCAGGTTTTCCATTTTTGGGACCCTGTGTAAACCTTTAGTTTTCAATTCCCCAAATATTTCATTTGAAATGTGCTTTCCTGGATTTGATGATTCCAAGCAACTTTAACTCAGCAGTGATTCACAGCAATGTTTTGCTTTTCATGATCTTACAACCCTTGACTGGCCTTTTAAAAAATGCTTGTGAATCTTTCATCGTGCTGTATTATCACCAAATACTGGAATCAAGTTTAATTAACACAGGTTTTGTATTTCTTTTTGGAATGGATTGATCGTAGGCGTCAGTTTTTGAGTGGAGAAAAAGCACCATTTTTGTGGATAATTTTGGCAGTTTCACTCATAAGCTCAGATCACAGATCAGTGAGGCCTAGCACATCAATCAGCTCCAAAAAGAAATGCAAATACTGTGCTAAACAATCTGAAAACAAAGACTGAATACAATATTTGGTAATAATATACAATAAAGAGACCAGTAGAGTTTTTTTCTGACTGGAAACACCACAAGTGTAACAAGATAAGTCCCCCAAAAAGAGCAAAATATCAAAATTTGGGAACTTGTCATACCCTGTGTGTGTGTGTGTGAGGACGTTTTATTCATATGTTATAATAGCTATTATTTTGCATTTTCGGGAATAAGAAAATTATTTTCAAAAAGATAAACATATTTCCATCTCACTATTCTGACTGTTTTATTCCTCGCAAATCTCAGAATTACACAAATCTCCAAATTGTGTGATATAAACTCATCAGAATCGTGAGGTAAAAAGTCACAATTAGCTTTTTATTTTTTATCTCAAGAACAATCTTCCAGCTAGTGTAATAAAACAACAAATGACTCTGAACAGACAAAAATAGGGCCAGATGTTGTGGGTTAAACAAAAGATAGCTCCCCTTTAACACCGATGGCTATATAGTTTAAAAAATGTGTAAAAAACATTCAGTACTTTCAACCTACAAATCACATCATATCTTAAAAATAACAAAATGAGCTTACAATAGAATAAAACCACATCCTTCTCCTGACTGATAACACTATTCTTGCCTGCTGGTTTTTATAGACAGCTCTAATGAAAACAATTAATTCAATAATTACAAAAATGAATTCATTCATTAAATAATTAATTTAGTTCATTGTGTGTTAAGGGTTTGATTATACTTACATAAAACACATAACACAAGCACTAATATTTAATAGTAGTTAAGTGTTTATTTAAAAAAAATGGTATTTCTAAAAAACATTTCCATTCGTTTTGTAAGTTTGGTCTGAGTTCTTGATGCTTTTACAACGTTTTCACCAGCAGGTGTCGCCAGCGTGTGCTGTTTCAAGTGCTTTGAAACATCGAATCATTTTTCAAAGCAATTGGTTCAATGCTTCGAAAAGCTTCGTTTCTCCCATCACTAGTAGATATAAAACATTTATTTTTAGCTTAAGCACAAAGTTTACACCATTACATACACTATATTGCCAAAAGTATTGGGTCGCCCCCTTCTAATGAACAGGTTTGACTACGTTAGTAATTTCTATGAGTACAAATCTTAATGTTAAAGCATATTATGATATTCTAGGAAATTGTGTGCTTCTAATATTATAGTAACAGTTTGGACTCTTTTCTATTCTAACATGACAATGTCTCTGTGTATAAGACAAGGTTCAAAAAGAAAATGATTGATTGAGTCAGTGTGGAAGAACTTGACTGGTCTGCATAAAACCAAGTCCTAATCCCAGTTTAACACCTCTGGTGTGACTGTAAATGCAGACCTTGAGACAAAAACTCATCACCAAACACCAATGACTTGTATACACTGTATAGACAAAAGTATTGGGACACCCTTCTTTAGAACAGAAAAATGCACTTCCAAATCTGTGGCAACAACGATGGGAACATAATTCATGTATTTAAAAATTGTATTTCATCTCTGTTGCAACAGTTTTGTAAGTGTCTAAAATGACTGAACCCATATGTACAAGTCATTGGTGTTTGGTGATGAGTTTTTGGCTCAAGGTCTGCATTTACAGTCACACCAGAGGTGTTAAACTGGGATTAGGACTTGGTTTTATGCAGACCAGTCAAGTTCTTCCACACTGACTCAATCAATCATTTTCTTTTTGAACCTTGTCTTATACACAGAGACATTGTCATGTTAGAATAGAAAAGAGTCCAAACTGTTGCTATAATATTAGAAGCACACAATTTCCTAGAATATCATTATATGCTTTAACATTAAGATTTGTATTCATAGAAATTACTAAAGAAGTCAAACCTGTTCATTAGAAGGGGGTGCCAATACTTTTGGCAATATAGTGTAACTTACCATTCCATACTAACTGGTGATGAAAGACCACCAGCATAATAATTTTAATAACACTCATTCTCTTGTTTTAGTACAATTTTTTGAAAGCGCTGAATTGCTAAAAACAGCTCAATCCTGGCATGTTAATGCTTTAGTCAACCAAGATTTTAAAGCCACACTGAGAATCATTTGCATCAGCTGAGTGCCTCGTTAACTCATCATTTGGGCCAGTTGACTAATTAATAAAATCATTAATTAAGTATCATGTAGAATACAAACTCATGTTATGTAAAACTAAATGCTCAATGATAATATTTCAGGCAAACTGCCAATAAAAGCACAGAAGAATATTTCATTGTGTTGAAAATTATTGTTTATAATTATTTTAAAATGAATTGTTTACTGTGGTGTGTGTGTGTGTGTTTTGTCACACAAGACATTCTCAACAGAGCGACGAATCGACGAGTCACCATGGAAACGGACGCTAAGAAAAAGCGAGCCATTGCTACTTACTTTTACTTTACTTTTAGTCATTTAGCAGACGCTTTTATCCAAAGCGACTTACAAATAAGAAAAAGTAACCAAAGCTGAAAGTGAAAACTCTGTAAATACTAAATACACACATTGAAGAAAATAAAGAAATTAAATAAAATTGAAAAATGCATACAACAACATTTCAATACTAAACATTTAAATGAAAGCTAAAAACAATTCAAAATATTAAAACAACAAAAGATAAGAGTATAATAATGCTTCTAACATAACACTAAGCCAAACACCAAAAAAACAACTACATGTGTACAGCCATACACATATACATATACATACATCAAAAAATACATTAAATATATTATTTCATTTTCATGTAGTATGAAGTACTAAATAACTCAAATTAAATAAAACTAAAACTGAATAAACAACCTATACAGACATCAACACGGAGCCAAGCCCACATGTTTTAAAACAACAGCAACAACTTACTTACACATAGTAAGAAATGGTTATACAAACTGAAATAGAAGTGAAACAATTCGTAGGAAAGAGGAGAAATAAAAAGCGATACTTATATCCTTTGCCGGTGTCGCTGCCCGGTGGAGTCGCACGGTAGAGTCGATGGTCTTTACTCTTCGGTCTTCACATGACGGCTGCCACGACCGCTGCCGCGGTATACTAAGCTTTTTATACCCATCTAACAAAATACTACTCCAATTCAGCTGCACACACTTTCCTGATTCATCACAACAAATGGCCAAGCAAGCGCCCGACACTGACAAGGAACGCGATACACTACGAGACCAAACGCGATTTCAGCTCATCTCCACTTAGTAAACAAAAACAAGCGTTGCCTAGCAACGACAACTGCCTAAATACTAATGAGACAAGTAAATACACTTACGAGCTGATTTGAACTTCCGCTGATAAACTGCTTCTCTCAATGAGTATTACTTTACACTGACTTCTGCTGGCGCTTGAACGCACTTTCCTGATTCATCACAACAAATGGCCAAGCAAGCGCCCGACACTGACAAGGGACGCGATACCTCACCTCTCCAAGATACCTTGAAGGACCTATCTGAGAGGTAAGACTCAAACCACTGGAGTGCAGTTCCTGAGATGCCCTTTTTCAATAGGGTAGACAGGAGGATCTGGTGGTTGACCATATCAAAAGCAGCGGACAGATCCAGCAAAATAAGTAATGAAGACTTAGAAGCCGCTCTAGCAAGTCTTAGGGCTTCAACAACTGAGAGCAAGGCAGTTTCGGTTGAATGTCCACTTCTGAAGCCAGACTGGTTGCTGTCAAGGAGGTTGTTCTGTGTTAGAAAGGCAGAGACTTGGTTGAACACAACTTGTTCAAGTGTATTTGCAATGAAAGGTAGAAAGGAAACCGGTCTATAGTTCCCTAAAAGAGTTGGGTTAAGAGTGGGTTTCTTAAGTAGTGGGGTTATACAAGCCTGTTTAAATGCTGAGGGAAAAACTCCAGTGTGAAGGGATGTGTTAACGATGTGAGTGAGTGCAGGTACAACTGCAGGAGAAATGGCTTGAAGGAGATGAGATGGAATAGGATCAAGCGGACAAGTAGTAGAATGATTAGAAAAGATGAGTTTGGAGCCTTCTGCCTCAGAGAGTGAAGAGAATCAAATCAAATCAAATCACTTTTATTGTCACATCACCACAGCACAAGTGCCTTGGTGAGTGAAATTCTTGAGAGCGTGCTCCAAACAGTGCAAAAAACAAAACAGTTTACATATAGACAGTACATATTTACAGACTGTACAGAAGACAATGTGCAAAATACACATACACATACTCAATACACACAGTGTACTATAAAGACAGTCTTAGTTATCAATACACTATGTACACATTTTACATTATGTACACATCTAAACATTGTGATATGTTAAGGGCAACAGATTATAGATTTACAACAGATTAGTTGTGCAGTAGATAGTTGTGCAAAGGTGCAACAGATTATACATATGCAATGTCGTGGATGTGCATTGTATGGTATCCAGTGATAGCAGATAGGTTGTATTATTGCAGTGTGTGCGTGTAGTCCAGTGGGCGGCGGTAAAGTGCAGTGTGTGGCATGTTGTGTGAGTGGGAGTGTGATGTAGGGTGGATTAGTTCTGTCTGTTCATTTGCCTGATAGCCTGAGGGAAAAAGCTGTCCCTCAGTCGGCTAGTGCGGGATCGGATGCTGCGGAGACGTCTCCCTGAGGGCAGCAGAGAGAGCAGTCTGTGGGATGGATGGCTGGAGTCCTTGATGATCCTCCTGGCTTTCCTTATACACCGCCTGGTGTAGATGTCCTGGAGGGAGGGAAGCTCACCTCCAACGATGTGGCGGGCAGTTCGCACAACTCTTTGCAGAGCTTTGCGGTTGCCAGCGGTGCTGTTTCCAAACCAGGCGGTGATGCAGCCGGTCAGGATGCTCTCCACAGTGCAGGTGTAGAAGGATCTGAGGATGCTGGGGCTCATTCCAAACTTCCTCAGCCGTCTCAGGAAGAAGAGGCGCTGATGTGCCTTCTTCAGCACTGCGTCTGTGTGAGTGGACCATGTGAGATCCTCGGTGATGTGAACGCCGAGGAACTTAAAGCTGTTTACCCTCTCCACAGGTGTCTTGTCGATGGAGATGGGTGTGTGTTCTCTGCTCTGTCTCCTGAAATCCACCACCAGCTCCTTGGTCTTGTCGATGTTGAGTGAGAGGTGGTTCTCCTGGCACCATTTAGTCAGGGTACTCACCTCCTCTCTGTAGGCCGTCTCATCGTTGTCGGTGATCAGGCCTATTACCGTTGTGTCATCGGCAAATTTGACGATGACGTTGGAGCTGTGTGTAGCTGTACAGTCGTGTGTGTACAGGGAGTACAGGAGTGGGCTGAGAACGCAGCCCTGCGGGGCACCAGTGTTGAGGATCAGGGGAGATGAAGTGTTGTTGCCCATTCTGACCACCTGACTTCTGCCTGTCAGGAAGTCCAGGATCCAGCTGCACAGAGATCTGTTCAGTCCCAGAGTCTGGAGCTTCGCAACCAGTGTGGCAGGCACTATGGTGTTAAATGCTGAACTATAATCCACGAACAGCATCCTCACATAGGTGTTCTTATTTTCCAGGTGGGAGAGAGCAGTGTGCAGGGTGAAGGCAATAGCGTCGTCTGTGGAACGGTTTCTGCGGTATGCAAATTGTAGTGGGTCCAGTGAGGCAGGCAGCACAGAGCAGATGTGGTCTCTGATGAGCTTCTCAAAACACTTGCTGAAGATGGGTGTCAGAGCAACGGGCCTCCAGTCGTTCAAGCATGTGATTTTATTTTTCTTTGGTATGGGCACAATGGTGGATTTTTTGAAGCATGAGGGAACCACAGACAGAGAGAGGGACAGATTGAAGATGTCTGTAAAAACCCCGGCTAGTTGGTAAGCGCATGCTTTGAGCACACGGCCTGGGATGCCATCCGGGCCCACAGCTTTGCGGATGTTCAACCGTTTGAAGGATCGAGTTACATCCGCGACAGAAAGGGAGAGTGGACTCACCTCTTCTGCAGCAGCTGTGGGAGCGCTCTCTGTGTGGGCGGGGTTATGAGCCTCGAAACGAGCATAAAAGGTGTTCAGCTCATCCGGTAGAGAGGCCGCAATGTTCACAGTGGCTGGTTTATTCCCTTTAAAGCCTGTGATGTTGTTGATGCCCTGCCACATGCTTCTTGGGTTGTTGTTGTTGAATTGTTCTTCAACTTTGTTTTTATATTGTTGTTTGGCTGCTTTGATGGATCTCCTGAGATCGTAACTGGCTTGTTTCCGATCGTCAGTGTTTCCGGATTTAAAGGCAGATGTCCGCGCTGACAAGGCTGATCGAACATCGCTGTTAATCCACGGTTTTTGGTTGGGGTAGATGCGTATTATTTTGGTCGGAATTACATCCTCTATACACGTCCGTATGAAACACGTTACAGAATCTGAGTACTCCTCTATGTCACCATCAGATGCTGCCCGGAACATGTCCCAGTCCACGTGATCAAAACAGTCCTGAAGTATAGCGTCCGATTGGTCCGACCAGCATTGAACTGTCCTGAGGGCGGGTGCTTCTCGTTTCAGTTTCTGCCTATAAGCAGGCAGAAGCAGAACGGAGGAGTGATCCGATTTGCCGAAAGGTGGGCGGGGGAGGGATTTGTAAGCGTCCCGGAAGGGGGAGTAGCAATGGTCCAGTACACGATCACCACGCGTGTTGATGGTGATGTGTTGAAAGTATTTTGGAGCTATTGTTCTGAAGTTGGCTTTATTAAAGTCCCCCGTAATAACAAACGCTGCATCTGGGTGCGCGGTTTCCTGCTCGCTTATATTCCCGTACAGTTCCCTGAGTGCCTGGTCTGTGTTGGCTTGAGGGGGAATGTATACAGCCGTGATTATGATCGCTGTAAATTCCCTCGGTAGCCAGAATGGTCTACACAGAAGCATATGAAATTCCAGATCAGGGGAGCAGAAGAATTTAATAGAGTGTAGGTTCCTTTCATCACACCACGAGTTGTTGATATAGAAACAAACGCCCCCACCTTTGCTTTTCCCGGTGAGCTCTTTCGTTCTGTCCGAGCGATGCACGGAGAAGCCCGTAAGCTCGATGGCTGAGTCTGGAACCATTGCAGACATCCAGGTTTCTGTGAGGCAAATAACGCAGCATTCCCTTGTTTCTCGTTGGTATGAGATGCGCGCACGCAGTTCACAGAGTTTGTTATCCAGTGACTGAACGTTAGCCAGCAAAATGGTTGGGAGAGGAGGTCGAAAGGCACGGCGTCTCAGTCTGACAAGAACGCCAGCTCTCTTCCCTCTTTTCCAGCTGCGTTTCTTTCGTCGTGGTCGTGCGTTCCAGACAAAGGGCTCTGATGCGGTGTCTGTAAACAATCCACCAGCGTTCAGGAACTCAAAGTCCGGTTTGCGTTGCGCGACGTAAGAACCGATGTTTAAAAGCGTGTCTCTATCGTAGACAGTTATACTAACAACATCTAACACGTAAAACAACAAAAAAACAAACAAAACATACGAAAACCTGCAGAGTTTTCTCGGAGCTCGCAACACGGCTGCCATCCTCGGCGCCATCTTGGTACTGATTCAGTACCATGTGAGAAGGATGTGAACGAGTGTATGTTTGCTGGTAAGATGTGTTTGACAGTTTGTGGTGTGGAGAATTGTGCAGTGAGGTTTGTAATTTTATTAATGAAGAATGTGGCAAAGTCGTCAGCTGTTAGAGTTGATGAAGGAGGGGGAGGAGGACAAAGGAGGGAGGAAAATGTTTTAAAGAGCATGCGAGAGTTAGGCGAATTGTTAATTTTGTCGTGGTAGTATGTACTTTTAGCAATGGAGACATTATCAGAGAAGTCAGAGAGGAGTGATCGATATAAATTAAGGTCAGTAGGATTTTGTGATTTGCGCCATACCCTTTCTGCAGCCCTGAGCTTAGAATGTTCGCAGAGAACGTCAGATAGCCAAGGGGCAGAAGGGGGTGGTACGGGCTGGCCTGGAAGATAAGGGGCAGAAAGTATCTAAACAAGACAGCAGAGTGGAACAGAAAGTATCAGTAGCACTGTTAGCATCAAGAGATGATAACTGTTTAGGGGGAGGAAGAGAAGATGAAACCATAGCAGATAGCCGGGAGGGTGAGAGTGAGCGTAAGTTACATCGAAAAGTGACATGTGGAGGGGTATGTTTTGTTTGAGGAATCATGTTGAGGTTAAGAGTGAGGAGGAAGTGATCCGAGGTGTGCAGTGAAGTAACTAGCACATGTTCAGTGGAGCAGTGTCGTGTGTAAATAAGGTCCAGTTGGTTGCCTGATTTGTGAGTAGCCGTAGTTAACACTCTCTTGAGATCAAAAGAGGCAAGTAGAGTGTGGAAGTCTGCAGCCTGGGGTTTATCTAGATGGATGTTGAAGTCTCCAAGTATAACTAAGGGAGTACCAACCTCAGGAAAGGTTGAGGGCAACACATCTAATTCTTCCACAAAGTTACCTAGTGGTCCTGGAGGTCGATAAACAACTACAAAATTAATTTTTAGAGGGTAGGTAATAGTAACCGAATGTGATTCAAAGGAGCTGTTGATACTCAGAGATGGTAAAGAAGCAAATTTCCAATTATTAGAGATGAGCAGACCAGTACCTCCACCTCTTCCAGTCAAACGGGGGGTATGGGAAAAGGAGAAGTTATTGGAGAGTGCAGCAGGTGTAGCATTGTCCTCTGGTTTGATCCAGGTCTCTGTCAGGGCCATGAGGTTTAGTCTTGAATGACTAGTAATGGAAGTAATGAAATCAGCTTTGTTGACAGCAGACTGACAATTCCAGAGACCAATAGAAAAAGAAAGTAGTGTATTAGCAGACATAGGCAAAATGCGCAGGTTGTTAGGATTGCGCAGCCTACAGTGTGTGATGCGTGGTTTGCGAGTGGTAGTGATCTGAAAACCCATAGTAAGAATTGGTTATAAAAACTAAAACTTAAACAGAAGTGAAGCCAGGTGTAGAAAAGAGGATAAATCAAAAGTATAAAGATAAATCGATACTTATATCCCTTGCCGATGTCCCTGCCTGGTGGAGTCGCATGGTAGAGTCAATGGTCTTTACACTCTTCGGTCTTCACACTAGTAGGGCTTCACACAACGACTGCTGTGACCGCTGCCGCGGTATAATAACCTTTTTTATATCCATCTAACAAATCACTAATTGAATTCAGCTGGACACACTTTACTGTTCTCACACCAAATGGCCAAGCAAGCGCAGACACTGACAAGATACGCGATACAGTACGAGACCAAACGCGATTTGAGCAAGTCTCTACACAGTAAACAAAAACAAGCATTTCCTAGCAACGGCAACTGCACTAAACACTAATGAGACAAGTAAATACACTTACGAGCTGCTTTAAACTTCTTTCTTCCTCTTTTGTTCAAAGGCCATTTGCATACTTGGTTCATATCGCCACCTAACTGGTGGTTGTGCAATTGTAACGGAGGCCAGCGGGTAGGTGCTGTGCAGGTAAACCTCACTCCCCTGATCTCAAGAGGCGCACTAGCGACTGACGCTAGTGGCTGCAGTCTTTAGCCTCCTTGTTAGTGCACCTGCCTCCCACGCCGGAGACCAGGGTTCGAGACCCACTCGGAACAAGAACGAGGTGTGGTGTTGCGGACCCGGGGGGTTACATTGGTGCCGTGACCCGGGTGGGAGTGAGATTTAGAGGGTTGAGTGTAACGGAGGCCAGCGGGTAGGTGCTGTGCAGGTAAACCTCACTCCCTTGAACTCAAGAGGCGCACTAGCGACTGATGCTAGTGGCTGCAGTCTTTAGCCTCCTTATTAGTGCGCCCGCCTCCCACGCCGGAGACCCGGGTTCGAGACCCACTCGGAACGAGGTGTGGCGGTGCAGACCCGGAGGGGTTGCACAATCATTTTTCTCTTTTTCCGTTTAATCTTTAATCCTTGAGTTTAAGAATTATATTGTTTGTTTGATGCTATTTATATAATAAATCATATCAGATATGTATTTTTATTATAGAAATAACTTGCCGAACCATGATTTGTGAGATTATAATATAAAATGAAATAAATATATATAATAAATTAAACATTACCTTGCCATAATAGTTTTTTTATAGTTTATACAGATAACTATTATATATGCCAATAAAATAAATATATTATAGTGTAGTAAAATAAATATACTGTGCATATATATATATATATATTTTTTTTTTAATGTTTTATTTGTTAGGGACAGATACAATGAACATAGATGAAAGTGAAGTAACAGTCATCTCATGCATGTACCATAGAGCTTGTAGCCAAAGCTAATTTGCAACACTTGTCCCTAGGAGGGATTTTATAAATTACAGTTATTAAAATAAAATACAACAAGTAGTACACAAATTTATTATACAAGTACACTAAACATGACTACAAGTTTGTTGATGTATCAACCAAGATTTCGTGGCTTTTTTAAAATGATTATAATTTGCAATAGATTTTAAATAGTCAGGCAATGAATTCCAAGATTTTACACCTTTCACTGAGAGAACAGTCTGAGAAAATTATGTTTTACAATGTATAACTCTACAGTTTCCACCAGAAGCCACTGTAGTTGATCTACTGCTTCCCTGATAACACAAATATATATATTTGTGTGTGTGTGACCCTGGAGCACAAAAGCAGTCATAAGTAGCACAGGTATATTTGTAGCAATAGACAACAATACATTGCATGGGTCAAAATTATTTTTTTATTATTCTTCGATTTTTCTTTTATGCCAAAAATCATTAGGATATTAAGTAAAGATCATGTTCCATGAAAGTATTTTGTAGATTTTTTTGCACCCTCAGATTCCAGATTTTCAAATAGTTGTAGCTCAGCCAAATATTGTCATATTCTAACAAACCATACATCAATGGAAAGCTATATATATATAGTATTTTAAATAACTATATTGTAATAATATATAATGTTGTGCGCAATCTGTCACACCCACTGGAGTCTCGACATGTGCTGATAGAGCTGAAGTAAACTAACACTGAAACAGAACTTACTCCGGAGCTGGGGCTGTTTCATAAATCAAGTTTACCAAGTAAGCCAGGCTTATTTCAGTTAGTCTGACTTATTGTCACTTGATTTGGTTTCAGAAAGCAAATTTACCATAGCTCAAGCTCAGTCACTGTGGCAACTTATGCTGGGAAACTAACCTGGGGCCTGTACCATGAAGCTGGTTTAGCTGATTTAGCAGTTTAGTTTGTGCCAACTCTGGGTTTTAGGTACCATGAAAGTGCTTTGGCTTTTAGCAGTGTTTATCGCCATAGTAACTTATGCTCCACAGCTAATCTGCTCTGGGGCAGGCTATGTTCTGGTTTAGAGATCTCAAACCCAAATTTGACCAATCAGCTTCAAGCAAAGTGACACATGTCTGACACAATAAAGCCACTCCTCCAGTTTCTCTTACTCTACAGGACTCTAAAGGACGCTACATAGTTAAACATTTTTAAAGATAAAATCATCTGATTTTTAGAGATGGTTATTTTTTTATAATTATTTTATTTATATAATTATAATACCCTTAATCCATTACGGGCAGTCGTGGCCTAATGGATAGCGAGTCGGACTTGTAAGCGGAAGGTTGTGGGTTTGAATCTCAGGTCCGGCAGGGATTGTTGGTGGGGGGAGTATCCTCCTTCAATACCACGACTGAGGTGTCCTTAAGCAAGGCACTGAACCCCCAACTTCTCCCTGGGCGCTGTAACATGGCTGCCCACTGCTCCGGGTGTGTGTTCACTTAGGATGGGTTAAATGCAGAGAATACATTTCACTACTGGTTACATACTCTCTATATAATTGTGTATGTGACAAATAAAAATAATCTTAATCACAAACCATCTTAGTTTAATAGTAATTATTAAGCTTTTATTTTAAATTAATATAAACATATACTGTAGATAATATGCAATATAAATAAGTTTTAGAATCAAAAGCTTTAAACATGACTACATATGAGCTTAGACTTTTAAGTGATTTTCTACCTATAAATATTATCAACTCTATAAACTAACTTTACAACTTTTACTTGAACTTATATGGCGAGAATATAAGTTTTCCTCTTTCATGGCTAGATCGTTTCATCTTGCTGTGTAAATGTGTTTTTAATTCTTCATATTGTTCAATCTTTTAATCTTTGGTAGTGAATCGCACTGACTCTCTCACGAGAAGTGAATCAAAGTTTCAAGGCATGTGATTGGCTGCTCATTAATGATGTCACACTTTCATGTGCACATGCTCCATTAACTCAGGATCAAGCCTGAGTTGACAGAGAAAGTTGATGATCAGCTTCATGGTACCAACAAAGCCGGATTGGACTGGTTTGGTTTTGTCAACTCAAAACTAATCCTGTAACCCTGAGTTTGTTCAGCCACCATCATGGTACCTGGTTTCCGCTGACATTCAGGGCTGTAGAGATCATCTCTAGGTGCTGATCCACCATCTGGGCTGGATACGGACTGGATCCGGATGACTGCAGTGACCATCTAATCTGGATACAGACTGGATCTGGTGGCAACGGTGACTTCAGAATAAAGGTCTCTAAACACTAAGTCCAAAATTTTCGCATGCGTTTTTTCGTATTCGCAATCCTAAAAATTCGTAATGCACAGAGACCTTGCACACTGAGTCCGATGCGTATTAATTCATCCGTTGTGAAAAAAATCGCAAAACAGTAGCCTACTAAATGGAGTCTTCAGGCATTGAGGATGATTTTGTTGTCCTCTTGCTTCCTAAAAAAAGAAAAAGAAAATAAATATTGGGTCCATCCAATCCTAAAATATAGAGAGGACGGATAGTTCCTCTCCTTATTAAGGAGCAGCGGGATTATCACGGGCGATTCAAAGTTTACTTCAGGACGTCAGTGGCTCAGTTTGATGCTTTGCTAGCGATACTAGAGCCACATATTAAAAAGAAGACCACCAATTTCTTTGAAGTCGGTGTGCAAGGATCTATATACAGTGCTTTGTGCTGCGAGACGAAGTGGATGAACTTGACAATCGCCATTCTGGATTTTGGGGTTTGCTTCTACGGTGGCTCTGAACTGTCAAAACACCTCTCAAAATGCTTGCCACGGATGCGAAAAAAGCAAAAAATCGAACCCGATCCGAATTTTTTTATGACGGACGAAAATTTCGGAGGTAGTGTGCAAACGTGATTGACATAACGTGAGGTCATATTTATTTTTCAACGTGCGAAAATTTCGGACAAAAAATTCGGACTCAGTGTGCAATGGCCTTAAGAATGAGACAGACTAATATTAGTGTAGATGCCATTCTTCTTACGATGTAACAAGTACATAGTGTGTAATGGGAAGTGTTCCCGGTTCCGGTTGATCTAATTAATGCAGCCTAATAATTCTTTCTTTATAGAAATTTGTTAGTGTGTTATGTGTAAGCCAGGTTAAAGAAATTGGTTTTTAATCAAGATTTAAACTGACAGAGTGTGTCTGCCTCCCAAACAGTGTTTGGTAGATTGTTCCAGAGTTTGGGAGCTAAATGGGAAAAGGATCTGCCATCTGCAGTTGATTTTGATATTCTAGGTATTATCAAATGGCCAGAGTTTTGAGATCATAACTGACGTGAAAGGCTATAAGGCAATAACAGCTCGCTCAAATACTGAGGTGCTTGAGGGCTTTATATGTAATTAGCAAGATTTTAAAATGTATACAATGTTTAATAGGGAGCCAGTGCAGTGTTGACAGAACCGGGTTAATATGGTCATACTTCCTGGTTCTAGTAAGAACTCTAGCTGCTGCATTTTGGACTAACTGTAGTTTATTTATTAAAAGTGCAGAAGAACCACCCACTAAAGCATTACAGTATTCTAACCTTGAGGTCATGAATGCATAGGTCATAATTTAGATATATTTTTGAGATGGAAAAATGCAGTTTTACAAATGTGGCTTTCAAAGGAAAGATTGCCATCAAATAGCACACCTAGTGTTCCTAACAGATGACGAAGAATTGAGAGCAGCCATCAAGTGTCAGACGTGTTCTAGATGATTAAACTTGTATTTATCAGAACTGAACTAATGACACCGTTTTCTCAAGAGCTGCTTTAAACTCATTCCATAACTGATGGACCTTACAGTGTTAATGAACTACACTGGATCAACAATGAACTGGTTTCAACTGAATAATGATCATTTACTATTGTGTTTTAGAGCTGCTTTACTAAACTGAAAATTAAGACACCATTCAGAATGCACAATTCCTGCAAGCTTGATGCATCAGAATAGATAGTTGCAGTCTAGCAGTGGGTATGCAAATCTGCATTTCTTAAAGAAACAAAGGTTACCACTTTTTGGATTCATACATTAGTGACTGCAAGAACTAGCATTAAACCACTTAAATAGTGTTGCAAGTAGGTTTCTACAACTACATTAAGGCAGAATTACTAACAACCCAGAAGTGATCAACTGCAAAAAAAAATAAATAACTACACCTCCAGAGAAACAAAGTTGCTCTTTCAAAGAGAAAGAAATATTAAGAGAAAGCATTAAAGCAGCTCTACAAAACTTAGCACTCAACTCTGGAAAAGTACAACACACTGAACACAAGACAAACCACTGAAAAACTGATTTTATTTGGTTACACAAGAACACTTAAATAGACGGCGGCTGAAACGGATTCATCAGAAGGACTCAAGGTGCTGTTCACAGAAGCAGACTCTGCGTCCTCGCTCAAGGTGACGTTAGCAGACTCGGCGTCCTCGCTCAAGGTGACGTTAGCAGACTCGGCGTCCTCGCTCAAGGTGACGTTAGCAGACTCGGCGTCCTGGCTCAAGGTGACGTTAGCAGACTCGGCGTCCTGGCTCAAGGTGACGTTAGCAGACTCGGCGTCCTGGCTCAAGGTGACGTTAGCAGACTCGGCGTCCTGGCTCAAGGTGACGTTAGCAGACTCGGCGTCCTGGCTCAAGGTGACGTTAGCAGACTCGGCGTCCTCGCTCAAGGTGACGTTAGCAGACTCGGCGTCCTCGCTCAAGGTGACGTTAGCAGACTCGGCGTCCTCGCTCAAGGTGACGTTAGCAGACTCGGCGTCCTCGCTCAAGGTGACGTTAGCAGACTCGGCGTCCTCGCTCAAGGTGACGTTAGCAGACTCGGCGTCCTGGCTCAAGGTGACGTTAGCAGACTCGGCGTCCTGGCTCAAGGTGACGTTAGCAGACTCGGCGTCCTGGCTCAAGGTGACGTTAGCAGACTCCGCATCCTCGTTCAAGGTGACGTTAGCAGACTCCGCATCCTCGTTCAAGGTGACGTTAGCAGACTCCGCATCCTCGTTCAAGGTGACGTTAGCAGACTCCGCATCCTCGCTCAAGGTGACGTTAGCAGAATCAGAATCCTGGCTCAAGGGGTTTTGCAGGGGGGCAGAAATAGATGCACCAACCAAGTTACTGTGAACATTCAGTGGATTGTCTGTAGAGAGAGAACAAAGTGATTATTAACTCAAATTTAATGCAAAAGTTATAAGCTCATTACTTTACTCCTGGAGTGAAGTGTGATACTTGGGGTTTCTTAATCTGAAACAATCTTGTAGTAATGTAAAGTGCCATGTTAAGCTATGAAGCTGCATACGGAGCTACAATGACAAATGAACAAGAGACTTGGGAGGCTAAGTAATTAACATTTCTCAAAGTTATTTTTAGCTGCATTATAAAGACTTCTAGGTTCAGAATATGAACAAGACTGAATAGGTGGACGTGTTTGTGGAATTTGAAAAAAATAATAAAAGTTACCTACATTAGTTTATTTTGATGAATGAGACCAAATGAGTCAATAAAATGATTGGCTTTTCTAGTCACTAATATTGAGAGAACAAACATATTGAAACAAACATAAAAATTAATTCCTTCAACCAAAAAATAATAAAATATTAAAACTCACCTTGCCATACCAACTGGTGATAAAGAAACACCAAAAGAGTGAGTTTAATCAAGCCCATTTTTCACTACAAACTTAACCACTAAGAAATATACATATAGTTCCAGCCAAACCAGGACTTTTAAAGCCAAACAGAAAACAATTGGTGCCACCTGGACAACTCGTTAGCTCATTATTACATAATCACTAAGCACACACAGCTTGAAAATCATTAAACCTGGGCAGAATAAAGAGGTTCACTTTCTGGCCAGAGAATAACTGGCTCCTGACTGACCGTGCATCCCAATGTTCATACTATCCATCTTAAATAGTATGTGAGTTGAGAATAGTCCTGTGTCCCAATGTGCATCCTATCTGCCCTAAATAGTATTGAAAATTACTAATATCACATAGAATTTAGGATGGATAGTATGCACATTGGGTGCTTCCCAAGTGTTTCCCAGAGCATAGTATGTTGAACAGCCCATGGTAAAAACATTTATTTAATGTTATCTGTGTTATATTAAAACTCCATCAACAATGTGAACTTTTATAAACATTCATTTGGCCATTAACTTTTAAATGCATAAATACATAACTTTTAAATAGGCAATATTATTGACTTGATTGTATGGTCACACTGGATGAGAACTGAACTGAGCTGATGATGATTCTCCAGAGCTGCTTTATTGATTAATTTAACTCATTCCATAATTGATGGACTTTACACAGTTACCTGAGAACCACACTCGACCAACAATGAACTGATTTTAACAGAATAATGATTGTTTACTATTGTTTTTTAGAGCTGCTTTACAACAGAACAGAATTCTGTTTGCATCATGAAACAGCGAATCATTTTCTTATCACAACTTCTGTGAAACAATCTGTATTTATCAATCTGTAACAATCAAAGTTGTTAAAAGACAACACAATTTACCATGCACACAATTCCTGCAAGCTCAACATGTTAGGATGGATCATTGTTGCAGTCTAGCAATGGTTATGCAAATCTGCATATTTACAATATTTGGATTCATATGTTAGTGACTGCAAGAACTAGCACTAAATCACTTGAAGACTAAGTGTTGTATGTTTCTACAATTACATTTAGGTGGAATAAATTAGTAACAGCAACATAATAGAAGCATCAATCAATTGCCAAAAAACTAAAGAAATTGACTGATTTAAAACCACACCTCCAGAAAAACAAAGTTGCTTTTCCACAGAGAGGAAAATACAGTAGTCAATATTTGTAGTGGCTCAAAAAAGTTCAAAGTTGTCCTAAGACAAGAATGCATTTTGGTTTTAGGACAACTTTGATGAAAGGTTTTGATCCACTTCAAATGCTGATTAGTGTAAATAAGTTTTTAAGAGGAAGCATTTAACTACCTCTACAAACCTCTTAGCACTCAAACACTGAAAAAGTACAAACCGAACACAAGACAAGCCATTCAAAAACAGATTTTATTTGGTTACACAAGATCATGGTTGAGGTCAACATGTAAATAGAAAGGGCCTGAAACATTTATCAGAAGCAGCACCCTGGGTCAAGATGGTGTTCACAGAACCGAACTCCTCAGTAACATCCTGGATGAAAGTGCCTGGATGCAAGTAATCATTCAAGATTCTCAAATTATTTTTGGCTGCATTTTAGACAGTTCACACTGCAGGCTAAAGTGGCCCAAATCTGATTTTTTTTGCCCAAATGTGACCCATATCTGATTTTCTTATGACAGTCTGAACAGCACAAATCCGATTTTTTTCAAATCAGGCCCAGGCCACTTTCATATGTGGTCCTAAATCGGATACATATCCGATGTTTTGCAATGCGACTTCAGTCTGAACGGCCATGTCGCATTTCACGAGATTTTTATGTCATTGAAATGTGACAGACATCACAATTCTGCGCTGGAGGAGGCGGGAAGATTAAAATCACAATGGCAGACAATATATCAAAGTCAAAGTCAGCTTTATTGTCAATTCTACCACATATACCATACATACATACAGATAATTGAAATTGCATTACTCTCTTACTCCCTGGTGCATACAGATAACACTAAACACTAACAGTAGAACGCACAAATATACAAATAAGGACATGTAGAAAAAAATAAAAATAATAATAAAGAATAGATAAAGTGGCATAAGGCACATGGTAGATAGTGCAAACCAGTGAAATACACAGACAGTGCAGAATATGAATGGTGTAGTGCAAAGAGCTTATTAAGTCTACTCTATTTTATTAAAATAGAATAGAGTTTATTTATTAAAAGTGCAGAAGAACCACCCAATAAAGCATTACAGTAATCTAACCTTGAGGTCATGAACGCATAGATCATAATTTAGATATATTTTTGAGATGGAAAAATGCAGTTTTACAAATGTGGCTTTCAAAGGAAAGATTGCTATCAAATAGCACACCTAGTGTTCCTAACTGATGACGAAGAATTGAGAGCAGCCATCAAGTGTCAGACGTGTTCTAGATTAAACTTGTATTTATCAGAACTGAACTAATGATGACACTGTTTTCTCAAGAGCTGCTTTAAACTCATTCCATAACTGATGGACCTTAGACAGTTAATGAACTACACTGGATCAACAATGAACTGGTTCCAACTGAATAATGATCGTTTACTATTGTGTTTTAGAGCTGCTTTACTAAACTGAAAATTAAGACACCATTCAGAATGCACAATTCCTGCAAGCTTGATGCATCAGAATAGATCGTTGCAGTCTAGCAGTGGGTATGCAAATCTGCATTTCTTTAAGAAACAAAAGGTTACCACTTTTTGGATCCATACATTAGTGACTGCAAGAACTAGCATTAAACCACTTAAATAGTGTTGCAAGTAGGTTTCTACCACTACATTTAGGCAGAATTACTAACAACCCAGAAGTGATCAACTGCAAAAAAAAAAAATAACTACACCTCCAGAGAAACAAAGTTGCTCTTTCAAAGAGAATAAAATATTAAGAGAAAGCATTAAAGCAGCTCTACAAAACTTAGCACTCAACTCTGGAAAAGTACAACACACTGAGCACAAGACAAACCACTGAAAAACTGATTTTATTTGGTTACACAAGAACACTTAAATAGACGGCGGCTGAAACTGATTCATCAGAAGGACTCAAGGTGCTGTTCACAGAAGCAGACTCGGCGTCCTCGCTCAAGGTGACGTTAGCGGACTCGGCGTCCTCGCTCAAGGTGACGTTAGCAGACTCGGCGTCCTCGCTCAAGGTGACGTTAGCAGACTCGGCGTCCTCGCTCAAGGTGACGTTAGCAGACTCGGCGTCCTCGCTCAAGGTGACGTTAGCAGACTCGGCGTCCTCGCTCAAGGTGACGTTAGCAGACTCGGCGTCCTCGCTCAAGGTGACGTTAGCAGACTCGGCGTCCTCGCTCAAGGTGACGTTAGCAGACTCGGCGTCCTCGCTCAAGGTGACGTTAGCAGACTCGGCGTCCTCGCTCAAGGTGACGTTAGCAGACTCGGCGTCCTCGCTCAAGGTGACGTTAGCAGACTCGGCGTCCTCGCTCAAGGTGACGTTAGCAGACTCGGCGTCCTCGCTCAAGGTGACGTTAGCAGACTCGGCGTCCTCGCTCAAGGTGACGTTAGCAGACTCGGCGTCCTCGCTCAAGGTGACGTTAGCAGACTCGGCGTCCTCGCTCAAGGTGACGTTAGCAGACTCGGCGTCCTCGCTCAAGGTGACGTTAGCAGACTCGGCGTCCTCGCTCAAGGTGACGTTAGCAGACTCGGCGTCCTCGCTCAAGGTGACGTTAGCAGACTCGGCGTCCTCGCTCAAGGTGACGTTAGCAGACTCGGCGTCCTCGCTCAAGGTGACGTTAGCAGACTCGGCGTCCTCGCTCAAGGTGACGTTAGCAGACTCGGCGTCCTCGCTCAAGGTGACGTTAGCAGACTCGGCGTCCTCGCTCAAGGTGACGTTAGCAGACTCGGCGTCCTCGCTCAAGGTGACGTTAGCAGACTCGGCGTCCTCGCTCAAGGTGACGTTAGCAGACTCGGCGTCCTCGCTCAAGGTGACGTTAGCAGACTCGGCGTCCTCGCTCAAGGTGACGTTAGCAGACTCGGCGTCCTCGCTCAAGGTGACGTTAGCAGACTCGGCGTCCTCGCTCAAGGTGACGTTAGCAGACTCGGCGTCCTCGCTCAAGGTGACGTTAGCAGACTCGGCGTCCTCGCTCAAGGTGACGTTAGCAGACTCGGCGTCCTCGCTCAAGGTGACGTTAGCAGACTCGGCGTCCTCGCTCAAGGTGACGTTAGCAGACTCGGCGTCCTCGCTCAAGGTGACGTTAGCAGACTCGGCGTCCTCGCTCAAGGTGACGTTAGCAGACTCGGCGTCCTCGCTCAAGGTGACGTTAGCAGACTCGGCGTCCTCGCTCAAGGTGACGTTAGCAGACTCGGCGTCCTCGCTCAAGGTGACGTTAGCAGACTCGGCGTCCTCGCTCAAGGTGACGTTAGCAGACTCGGCGTCCTCGCTCAAGGTGACGTTAGCAGACTCGGCGTCCTCGCTCAAGGTGACGTTAGCAGACTCGGCGTCCTCGCTCAAGGTGACGTTAGCAGACTCGGCGTCCTCGCTCAAGGTGACGTTAGCAGACTCGGCGTCCTCGCTCAAGGTGACGTTAGCAGACTCGGCGTCCTCGCTCAAGGTGACGTTAGCAGACTCGGCGTCCTCGCTCAAGGTGACGTTAGCAGACTCGGCGTCCTCGCTCAAGGTGACGTTAGCAGACTCGGCGTCCTCGCTCAAGGTGACGTTAGCAGACTCGGCGTCCTCGCTCAAGGTGACGTTAGCAGACTCGGCGTCCTCGCTCAAGGTGACGTTAGCAGACTCGGCGTCCTCGCTCAAGGTGACGTTAGCAGACTCGGCGTCCTCGCTCAAGGTGACGTTAGCAGACTCGGCGTCCTCGCTCAAGGTGACGTTAGCAGACTCGGCGTCCTCGCTCAAGGTGACGTTAGCAGACTCGGCGTCCTCGCTCAAGGTGACGTTAGCAGACTCGGCGTCCTCGCTCAAGGTGACGTTAGCAGACTCGGCGTCCTCGCTCAAGGTGACGTTAGCAGACTCGGCGTCCTCGCTCAAGGTGACGTTAGCAGACTCGGCGTCCTCGCTCAAGGTGACGTTAGCAGACTCGGCGTCCTCGCTCAAGGTGACGTTAGCAGACTCGGCGTCCTCGCTCAAGGTGACGTTAGCAGACTCGGCGTCCTCGCTCAAGGTGACGTTAGCAGACTCGGCGTCCTCGCTCAAGGTGACGTTAGCAGACTCGGCGTCCTCGCTCAAGGTGACGTTAGCAGACTCGGCGTCCTCGCTCAAGGTGACGTTAGCAGACTCGGCGTCCTCGCTCAAGGTGACGTTAGCAGACTCGGCGTCCTCGCTCAAGGTGACGTTAGCAGACTCGGCGTCCTCGCTCAAGGTGACGTTAGCAGACTCGGCGTCCTCGCTCAAGGTGACGTTAGCAGACTCGGCGTCCTCGCTCAAGGTGACGTTAGCAGACTCGGCGTCCTCGCTCAAGGTGACGTTAGCAGACTCGGCGTCCTCGCTCAAGGTGACGTTAGCAGACTCGGCGTCCTCGCTCAAGGTGACGTTAGCAGACTCGGCGTCCTCGCTCAAGGTGACGTTAGCAGACTCGGCGTCCTCGCTCAAGGTGACGTTAGCAGACTCGGCGTCCTCGCTCAAGGTGACGTTAGCAGACTCGGCGTCCTCGCTCAAGGTGACGTTAGCAGACTCGGCGTCCTCGCTCAAGGTGACGTTAGCAGACTCGGCGTCCTCGCTCAAGGTGACGTTAGCAGACTCGGCGTCCTCGCTCAAGGTGACGTTAGCAGACTCGGCGTCCTCGCTCAAGGTGACGTTAGCAGACTCGGCGTCCTCGCTCAAGGTGACGTTAGCAGACTCGGCGTCCTCGCTCAAGGTGACGTTAGCAGACTCGGCGTCCTCGCTCAAGGTGACGTTAGCAGACTCGGCGTCCTCGCTCAAGGTGACTCGGCGTCCTCGCTCAAGGTGACGTTAGCAGACTCGGCGTCCTCGCTCAAGGTGACGTTAGCAGACTCGGCGTCCTCGCTCAAGGTGACGTTAGCAGACTCGGCGTCCTCGCTCAAGGTGACGTTAGCAGACTCGGCGTCCTCGCTCAAGGTGACGTTAGCAGACTCGGCGTCCTCGCTCAAGGTGACGTTAGCAGACTCGGCGTCCTCGCTCAAGGTGACGTTAGCAGACTCGGCGTCCTCGCTCAAGGTGACGTTAGCAGACTCGGCGTCCTCGCTCAAGGTGACGTTAGCAGACTCGGCGTCCTCGCTCAAGGTGACGTTAGCAGACTCGGCGTCCTCGCTCAAGGTGACGTTAGCAGACTCGGCGTCCTCGCTCAAGGTGACGTTAGCAGACTCGGCGTCCTCGCTCAAGGTGACGTTAGCAGACTCGGCGTCCTCGCTCAAGGTGACGTTAGCAGACTCGGCGTCCTCGCTCAAGGTGACGTTAGCAGACTCGGCGTCCTCGCTCAAGGTGACGTTAGCAGACTCGGCGTCCTCGCTCAAGGTGACGTTAGCAGACTCGGCGTCCTCGCTCAAGGTGACGTTAGCAGACTCGGCGTCCTCGCTCAAGGTGACGTTAGGGGGGGTTTTGCAGGGGGGCAGAAATAGATGCACCAACCAAGTTACTGTGAACATTCAGTGGATTGTCTGTAGAGAGAGAACAAAGTGATTATTAACTCAAATGTAATGCAAAAGTTATAAGCTCATTACTTTACTCCTGGAGTGATGTGTGATACTTGGGGTTTCTTAATCTGAAACAATCTTGTAGTAATGTAAAGTGCCATGTTAAGCTATGAAGCTGCATACGGAGCTACAATGACAAATGAACAAGAGACTTGGGAGGCTAAGTAATTAACATTTCTCAAAGTTATTTTTAGCTGCATTATAAAGACTTCTAGGTTCAGAATATGAACAAGACTGAATAGGTGGACGTGTTTGTGGAATTTGAAAAAATAATAAAAGTTACCTACATTAGTTTATTTTGATGAATGAGACCAAATGAGTCAATAAAATGATTGGCTTTTCTAGTCACTAATATTGAGAGAACAAACATTGAAACAAACATAAAAATTAATTCCTTCAACCAAACAAATAATAAAATATTAAAACTCACCTTGCCATATCAACTGGTGACAAAGAAACACCAAAAGAGTGAGTTTAATCAAGCCCATTTTTCACTACAAGTTAACCACTAAGACAGCCAAAGAAACTATACATATAGTTCCAACCAAACCAGGACTTTTAAAGCCAAACAGAAAACAATTGGTGCCACCTGGACAGCTCGTTAGCTCATTATTAAATAATCAGTAAGCACACACAGCTTGAAAATCATTAAACCTGGGCAGAATAAAGAGGTTCACTTTCTGGCCAGAGAATAACTGGCTCCTGACTGACCGTGTGTCCCAATGTTCATACTATCCATCCTAAATAGTATGTGAATTGAGAATAGCCCTGTGTCCCAATGTGCATACTATCCATCCTATCTGCCCTGAATAGTATTGAAAATAACTAATATCACATAGAATTTAGGATGGATAGTATGCACATTGGGACGCAGGCTAAGTGATTCCCAAAGCATAGTATGTTGAACAGCCAATGGTAAAAACATTTATTTAATGTTATCTGTGTTATATTAAAACTCCATCAACAATGTGAACTTTTATAAACATTCATTTGGCCATTAACTTTTAAATGCATAAATACATAACTTTTAAATAGGCAATATTATTGACTTGATTGTATGGTCACACTGGATGAGAACTGAACTGAGCTGATGATGATTCTCCAGAGCTGCTTTATTGATTAATTTAACTCATTCCATAATTGATGGACTTTACACAGTTACCTGAGAACCACACTCGACCAACAATGAACTGATTTTAACAGAATAATGATTGTTTACTATTGTTTTTTAGAGCTGCTTTACAACAGAACAGAATTCTGTTTGCATCATGAAACAGCGAATCATTTTCTTATCACAACTTCTGTGAAACAATCTGTATTTATCAATCTGTAACAATCAAAGTTGTTAAAAGACAACACAATTTACCATGCACACAATTCCTGCAAGCTCAACATGTTAGGATGGATCATTGTTGCAGTCTAGCAATGGTTATGCAAATCTGCATATTTACAATATTTGGATTCATATGTTAGTGACTGCAAGAACTAGCACTAAATCACTTGAAGACTAAGTGTTGTATGTTTCTACAATTACATTTAGGTGGAATAAATTAGTAACAGCAACATAATAGAAGCATCAATCAATTGCCAAAAAACTAAAGAAATTGACTGATTTAAAACCACACCTCCAGAAAAACAAAGTTGCTTTTCCACAGAGAGGAAAATACAGTAGTCAATATTTGTAGTGGCTCAAAAAAGTTCAAAGTTGTCCTAAGCCAAGAATGCATTTTGGTTTTAGGACAACTTTGATGAAAGGTTTTGATCCACTTCAAATGCTGATTAGTGTAAATAAGTCTTTAAGAGGAAGCATTTAACTACCTCTACAAACCTCTTAGCACTCAAACACTGAAAAAGTACAAACCAAACACAAGACAAGCCATTCAAAAACAGATTTTATTTGGTTACACAAGATCATGGTTGAGGTCAACATGTAAATAGAAAGGGCCTGAAACATTTATCAGAAGCAGCACCCTGGGTCAAGATGGTGTTCACAGAACCGAACTCCTCAGTAACATCCTGGATGAAAGTGCCTGGATGCAAGTAATCATTCAAGATTCTCAAATTATTTTTGGCTGCATTTTAGACAGTTCACACTGCAGGCTAAAGTGGCCCAAATCTGATTTTTTTTGCCCAAATGTGACCCATATCTGATTTTCTTATGACAGTCTGAACAGCACAAATCCGATTTTTTTCAAATCAGGCCCAGGCCACTTTCATATGTGGTCCTAAATCGGATACATATCCGATGTTTTGCAATGCGACTTCAGTCTGAACGACCATGTCGCATTTCACGAGATTTTTATGTCATTGAAATGTGACAGACATCACAATTCTGCGCTGGAGGAGGTGGGAAGATTAAAATCACAATGGCAGACAATATATCAAAGTCAAAGTCAGCTTTATTGTCAATTCTGCCACATATACCATACATACATACAGATAATTGAAATTGCATTACTCTCTTACTCCCTGGTGCATACAGATAACACTAAACACTAACAGTAGAACGCACAAATATACAAATAAGGACATGTAGAAAAAAATAAAAATAATAATAAAGAATAGATAAAGTGGCATAAGGCACATGGTAGATAGTGCAAACCAGTGAAATACACAGACAGTGCAGAATATGAATGGTGTAGTGCAAAGAGCTTATTAAGTCTACTCTATTTTATTAAAATAGAATAGAGTTTATTTATTAAAAGTGCAGAAGAACCACCCAATAAAGCATTACAGTAATCTAACCTTGAGGTCATGAACGCATAGATCATAATTTAGATATATTTTTGAGATGGAAAAATGCAGTTTTACAAATGTGGCTTTCAAAGGAAAGATTGCTATCAAATAGCACACCTAGTGTTCCTAACTGATGACGAAGAATTGAGAGCAGCCATCAAGTGTCAGACGTGTTCTAGATGATTAAACTTGTATTTATCAGAACTGAACTAATGATGACACTGTTTTCTCAAGAGCTGCTTTAAACTCATTCCATAACTGATGGACCTTAGACAGTTAATGAACTACACTGGATCAACAATGAACTTGTTCCAACTGAATAATGATTGTTTACTATTGTGTTTTAGAGCTGCTTTACTAAACTGAAAAATGAAGACACCATCATTCAGAATGCACAATTCCCGCAAGCTTGATGCGTCAGAATAGATCGTTGCAGTCTAGCAGTGGGTATGCAAATCTGCATTTCTTTAAGAAACAAAGGTTACCACTTTTTGGATCCATACATTAGTGACTGCAAGAACTAGCATTAAACCACTTAAATAGTGTTGCAAGTAGGTTTCTACCACTACATTTAGGCAGAATTACTAACAACCCAGAAGTGATCAACTGCAAAAAAAAAACTACACCTCCAGAGAAACAAAGTTGCTCTTTCAAAGAGAATAAAATATTAAAAGAAAGCATTAAAGCAGCTCTACAAAACTTAGCACTCAACTCTGGAAAAGTACAACACACTGAGCACAAGACAAACCACTGAAAAACTGATTTTATTTGGTTACACAAGAACACTTAAATAGACGGCGGCTGAAACTGATTCATCAGAAGGACTCAAGGTGCTGTTCACAGAAGCAGACTCGGCGTCCTCGCTCAAGGTGACGTTAGCAGACTCGGCGTCCTCGCTCAAGGTGACGTTAGCAGACTCGGCGTCCTCGCTCAAGGTGACGTTAGCAGACTCGGCGTCCTCGCTCAAGGTGACGTTAGCAGACTCGGCGTCCTCGCTCAAGGTGACGTTAGCAGACTCGGCGTCCTCGCTCAAGGTGACGTTAGCAGACTCGGCGTCCTCGCTCAAGGTGACGTTAGCAGACTCGGCGTCCTCGCTCAAGGTGACGTTAGCAGACTCGGCGTCCTCGCTCAAGGTGACGTTAGCAGACTCGGCGTCCTCGCTCAAGGTGACGTTAGCAGACTCGGCGTCCTCGCTCAAGGTGACGTTAGCAGACTCGGCGTCCTCGCTCAAGGTGACGTTAGCAGACTCGGCGTCCTCGCTCAAGGTGACGTTAGCAGACTCGGCGTCCTCGCTCAAGGTGACGTTAGCAGACTCGGCGTCCTCGCTCAAGGTGACGTTAGCAGACTCGGCGTCCTCGCTCAAGGTGACGTTAGCAGACTCGGCGTCCTCGCTCAAGGTGACGTTAGCAGACTCGGCATCCTGGCTCAAGGTGACGTTAGCAGACTCGGCATCCTGGCTCAAGGTGACGTTAGCAGACTCGGCATCCTCGTTCAAGGTGACGTTAGCAGACTCGGCATCCTCGCTCAAGGTGACGTTAGCAGAATCAGAATCCTGGCTCAAGGGGTTTTGCAGAGGGGCAGAAATAGATGCACCAACCAAGTTACTGTGAACATTCAGTGGATTGTCTGTAGAGAGAGAACAAAGTGATTATTAACTCAAATTTAATGCAAAAGTTATAAGCTCATTACTTTACTCCTGGAGTGATGTGTGATACTTGGGGTTTCTTAATCTGAAACAATCTTGTAGTAATGTAAAGTGCCATGTTAAGCTATTAAGCTGCATACGGAGCTACAATGACAAATGAACAAGAGACTTGGGAGGCTAAGTAATTAACATTTCTCAAAGTTATTTTTAGCTGCATTATAAAGACTTCTAGGTTCAGAATATGAACAAGACTGAATAGGTGGACGTGTTTGTGGAATTTGAAAAAATAATAAAAGTTACCTACATTAGTTTATTTTGATGAATGAGACCAAATGAGTCAATAAAATGATTGGCTTTTCTAGTCACTAATATTGAGAGAACAAACATTGAAACAAACATAAAAATTAATTCCTTCAACCAAACAAATAATAAAATATTAAAACTCACCTTGCCATACCAACTGGTGACAAAGAAACACCAAAAGAGTGAGTTTAATCAAGCCCATTTTTCACTACAAGTTAACCACTAAGACAGCCAAAGAAACTATACATATAGTTCCAACCAAACCAGGACTTTTAAAGCCAAACAGAAAACAATTGGTGCCACCTGGACAGCTCGTTAGCTCATTATTAAATAATCAGTAAGCACACACAGCTTGAAAATCATTAAACCTGGGCAGAATAAAGAGGTTCACTTTCTGGCCAGAGAATAACTGGCTCCTGACTGACCGTGTGTCCCAATGTTCATACTATCCATCCTAAATAGTATGTGAGTTGAGAATAGCCCTGTGTCCCAATGTGCATACTATCCATCCTATCTGCACTAAATAGTATTGAAAATTACTAATATCACATAGAATTTAGGATGGATAGTATGCACATTGGGTGCTTCCCAAGTGTTTCCCAGAGCATAGTATGTTGAACAGCCCATGGTAAAAACATTTATTTAATGTTATCTGTGTTATATTAAAACTCCATCAACAATGTGAACTTTTATAAACATTCATTTGGCCATTAACTTTTAAATGCATAAATACATAACTTTTAAATAGGCAATATTATTGACTTGATTGTATGGTCACACTGGATGAGAACTGAACTAAGCTGATGATGATTCTCCAGAGCTGCTTTATTGATTAATTTAACTCATTCCATAATTGATGGACTTTACACAGTTATTGAACCACACTCCACCAACAATGAACTGATTTTAACAGAATAATGATTGTTTACTATTGTTTTTTAGAGCTGCTTTACAACAGAACTGAATTCTGTTTGCATCATGAATCAGCGAATCATTTTCTTATCACAACTTCTGTGAAACAATCTGTATTTATCAATCTGTAACAATCAAAGTTGTTAAAAGACAACACAATTTACCATGCACACAATTCCTGCAAGCTCGACATGTTAGGATGGATCATTGTTGCAGTCTAGCAATGGTTATGCAAATCTGCATTTCTCAAAGAAACAAATATTTACAATATTTGGATTCATATGTTAATGACTGCAAGAACTAGCACTAAATCACTTGAAGACTAAGTGTTGTATGTTTCTACAATTACATTTAGGTGGAATAAATTAGTAACAGCAACATAATAGAAGCATCAATCAATTGCCAAAAAAACTAAAGAAATTGACTGATTAAAAACCACACCTCCAGAAAAACAGTTGCTTTTCCACAGAAAGGAAAATACAGTAGTCAATATTTGTAGTGGCTCAAAAAAGTTCAAAGTTGTCCTAAGACAAGAATGCATTTTGGTTTTAGGACAACTTTGATGAAAGGTTTTGATCCACTTCAAATGCTGTCTAGTGTAAATAAGTTTTTAAGAGGAAGCATTTAACTACCTCTACAAACCTCTTAGCACTCAAACACTGAAAAAGTACAAACCGAACACAAGACAAGCCATTCAAAAACAGATTTTATTTGGTTACACAAGATCATGGTTGAGGTCAACATGTAAATAGAAAGGGCCTGAAACATTTATCAGAAGCAGCACCCTGGGTCAAGGTGGTGTTCACAGAACCGAACTCCTCAGTAACATCCTGGATGAAAGTGCCTGGATGCAAGTAATCATTCAAGATTCTCAAATTATTTTTGGCTGCATTTTAGACAGTTCACACTGCAGGCTAAAGTGGCCCAAATCTGATTTTTTTGCTCAAATGTGACCCATATCTGATTTTCTTATGACAGTCTGAACAGCACAAATCCGATTTTTTTCAAATCAGGCCCAGGCCACTTTCATATGTGGTCCTAAATCGGATACATATCCGATGTTTTGCAATGCGACTTCAGTCTGAACGGCCATGTCGCATTTCACGAGATTTTTATGTCATTGAAATGTGACAGACATCACAATTCTGCGCTGGAGGAGGCGGGAAGATTAAAATCACAATGGCAGACAATATATCAAGTCAAAGTCAGCTTTATTGTCAATTCTGCCACATGTACCGTACATACATACAGAGAATTGAAATTGCATTACTCTCTTACTCCCTGGTGCATACAGATAACACTAAACACTAACAGTAGAACGCACAAATATACAAATAAGGACATGTAGAAAAAAATAAAAATAATAATAAAGAATAGATAAAGTGGCATAAGGCACATGGTAGATAGTGCAAACCAGTGAAATACACAGACAGTGCAGAATATGAATGGTGTAGTGCAAAGAGCTTATTAAGTCTATTCTATTTAAAGTGACAAAAAGAGAGCAGTCTTTATTCAGACTGTCAGAAGAGGTAGTTGAATGAGGTCAGACAATATATAGACAATAATATCATTTCGTTATTTAGGCTACGATTGCACATTAACTTAAAAATTGTTAAACACACGCTAACACGAGCAGCATCCATTTTTATTTCCGCAAACACAGTGCGCTGCATCTGACGTCACGTCTTCTTCTGCGCATGTGGGTCACTTCAGGGCCGTACCATCCCAAACCATCTTTGAAGTCAAGCATTAAACCTGAAAGAAATTCATGTTCTAATGATGTCCAGCTCATCTCTCCCATCCGAGATGTTGACTTCTCAATGTAAGAGACCCAGTTCCCTGACTAGGGAATTTTAGTTTGTATCTGGAATCATTTCTCCTCCTGTTCACACAAATGCTGATTCTGGAAGAACAAGCCACTCACGTGTTGGTAATTAAAATGGAGTTTGCCCATGTTTTGTGTGCCACAGTACAAAATAAAATATCAGTTTGTTTTGCATTGGGACTGATCCTTTTTCAGTATTAAAGCAAGTTATTGGCTGGTCCTTTTGTGAGTCAAAAGCCTGTCTCAAAGGGTGTTGAACAAATTTGTTTCGGCGCAAAACCAAACAAATCCAACACACTTTGCACATTAACTTAAAAATTGCTAAACACACACTAACACGAGCAGCATCCATTTTTATTTCCGCAAACAGTGCGCTGCATCTGACGTCACATCTTCTTCTGTGCATGTGGGTCACTTCAGGGCCGTATACGGTTCACACATGAGACTGATGGCAATCGCATTTAAATGACAATGTGAACAACAGCGCAAAAAAAATCTGATTTCAGCAAAAAATCTGATCTGAGCATTAAGACCTGCAGTGCGAACTAAGTCTAAGACTTACAAATGCAGAAAGTGATCAAGATCATATAGGTGGACATGTTTGGGAAATTTGGCAATTGAATATAACATTCATTCAGTTTTGTTCACACTGATGACCGCCCATTCTTTACTACAAGTTTGACCACCAGCCCAACCATACATACAATTGCAACAAAACCAGAACTTTTAAAGCCAAACAGAGAACAATTTGTACCACCTGGATGAGTCATTAACTAATTATGGCATTTCTACAAATTAATTAGATCATTAGGCAATTAATCTCTCAGCATGCACACTCACATCATATCCCATAGAACTAATTGATTTTGGTTTATTGATCTCCACAACACTTGTACCCCTGATTTCACAGACAAGACTTACGCCTAGTCACTAGTAGACAAAAATGTGTGTCTGGGCTGTTTGAAACTGAAACTTGCACTGACATTAAAGTTTTTTTAGACACAGTTTGAGAAAACCAGTGACAAATTTACAGCTTCTAGACTCCCCATTAACAAACACTTTGCTTGCCCACTGATAGATATGGTCAAACCCTATGAAAAACAAACTTGTAACTGAACACTTGTCCATATTAGTTCATTAGTTCATGAGTTAAATCAAGATGTTAATGATGAAACAATACCACAATTGGAGGAGGAATTAAAGAGGAGCCCAGGTGATGCAAATCTGTGTCACTCCTTATCTTTAAAATGCCTGGTTAGAGTATCAAACTGAATCAAAGTTGAACTTGTGGGCAAAATGGGTTTTTCCAGACTTATTATTTTATTGAATTTGTATCACTTGTGGAGTGAAGGTAAATTAACTTTGGTATATAGATATTAAAAATGTGTTTCTCTTGTTAACCTTGAGTTTTCTTCTAGTGCTCTGTTCTCCGGTTGAACGTGCCTCTGATGTGTTTGGTTGGAGTGATTCTGGGCAACTACTGCAAAAACACAAAGGTTTGGCTGTAAATTATTTATCTTCATTACCATAAAGATATACATGCTTGCTTGATCATGATGTTTAGTTACCATGTTGTATTGAAATGGAAGAGAAATTACTGTTGCTGTATTATGCTGCCACCTTTGAAACTAACAGTAATTAAAATGTTCTCTTTAGGACAGACTAAACCTGCTGTTTCTCACTTCCCTGAGAAACCTGGTTCTAGTGCTCATGTGAAGTCAAGTTCTTCAGTTTCCTATAAAAAGCCTACTGCTGAAGTGGAATACAGCTTTTTGCCACCATCTGTAAAAAAAGCACATCCTAAGGAACCCAGTTCTTCCTATGTTTCAGAGAAGTCCAACTCCCTTTCAGTGGAGAAACACCGTTTTTCACTTTCATCTGAGAAGTTGAGCTCTAAACCTGAGAATCCTAGTGCTCCTATGCAATTAAATTCTTCCCATCCCTCTGAGAAGTTTGGCTTGAAACCTGAGAGACCCAACGCTCCTACTGAACACCGAGCTAAGCAAGAGACCTCAAGTTCCCCTCTCCCAGTGAAATTAAGCATCTTCTTTTCAAAGAACCATTCTAAGCCTGAAAAACCTGGGGCTCAGAGACCCATTTTTTCACTTCCATCTGAAAAATCCAGCTCCAAACCTGAGAAACCTAGTACTCCTTTGCAACAACATTTTAAGCCAGATACCCCAAGTTCTCTTCTCCCAGTGAAATCAAGTGTTTTCTTAAAGAAGCCCAGTGCTCCCATGGGACTCCATTCCACTCTATCTGAAAAGTCTAGCTCTCGTAACTCTGAGAAACATAGCTCTAAACCTGAGAGACCTAGTGCTCCTATGGAACACCATTCTGAGCTAAAGACCCAAAGTTCTCCCCTGCTAGTGAAATCAAACATTCTCTTAAAGCCCAGTTCTAAACCTGTGAAACCTGAACTACCTAGTGTTCCCACGGAATCCAGTTTCTCCAACCCCACTGAGAAACTTGGTTCTAATCCTGAACAACCCAGTTCCTCTTTCCCCACGGAGAAACCCGGTTCTAATCCTGAACAACCCAGTTCCTCTTTCCCCACGGAGAAACCCGGTTCTAATCCTGAACAACCCAGTTCCTCTTTCCCCACGGAGAAACCCGGTTCTAATCCTGAACAACCCAGTTCCTCTTTCCCCACGGAGAAACCCGGTTCTAATCCTGAACAACCCAGTTCCTCTTTCCCCACGGAGAAACCCGGTTCTAATCCTGAACAACCCAGTTCCTCTTTCCCCACGGAGAAACCCGGTTCTAATCCTGAACAACCCAGTTCCTCTTTCCCCACTGAGAAACCCGGTTCTAATCCTGAACAACCCAGTTCCTCTTTCCCCACTGAGAAACCCGGTTCTAATCCTGAACAACCCAGTTCCTCTTTCCCCACTGAGAAACCCGGTTCTAATCCTGAACAACCCAGTTCCTCTTTCCCCACTGAGAAACCCGATTCTAATCCTGAACAACCCAGTTCCTCTTTCCCCACTGAGAAACCCGGTTCTAATCCTGAACAACCCAGTTCCTCTTTCCCCACTGAGAAACCCGGTTCTAATCCTGAACAACCCAGTTCCTCTTTCCCCACTGAGAAACCTGGTTCTAATCCTGAACAACCCAGTTCCTCTTTCCCCACTGAGAAACCCGGTTCTAATCCTGAACAACCCAGTTCCTCTTTCCCCATTGAGAAACCCAGTTCTAATCCTGAATGACCCAGTTCCGCTTTCCCCACTGAGATGTCTAGCATTCCTCCCTCTGAGAAATCCAGTTATAAAGCCAAACAACCTAGTGCTCATATGGAGCTGGGTTATTCCATACCATCTTTGAAGTCAAGCATTAAACCTGAAAGAAATTCATGTTCTAATGATGTCCAGCTCATCTCTCCCATCCGAGATGTTGACTTCTCAATGTAAGAGACCCAGTTCCCTGACTAGGGAATTTTAGTTTGTATCTGGAATCATTTCTCCTCCTGTTCACACAAATGCTGATTCTGGAAGAACAAGCCACTCACGTGTTGGTAATTAAAATGGAGTTTGCCCATGTTTTGTGTGCCACAGTACAAAATAAAATATCAGTTTGTTTTGCATTGTGACTGATCCTTTTTCAGTATTAAAGAAAGTTATTGGCTGGTCCTTTTGTGAGTCAAAAGCCTGTCTCAAAGGGTGTTGAACAAATTTGTTTCGGCATAAAACCAAACGAATCCAACACACTTTAGATGGGGTTCAGTAGCCTTCTATCAATTCAGGGCTTGATTTAACTCTGAGTACATGCGTCTAAATGTGACGTTTACTGCAAGGACAATTATGCAAGACATGGTGAGTGCATGGATCACTTCTCCAATAGAAATTCTGAAAAAAATTAATTAAAATAAATTTATACAACAAGAAATGGATTTTGCAAGAAAAATAAATTCAGCACATACTCTTAAAATTGTAGACTCTGTTTGAAACAACAAAAGATACATTTACAGCATCTAGACTCCCATTAACAAACAATACACATTCCCATTCATGCACTGGTAGGTATGTTGAGGTTTACCATAGCGCTTCCAAAATACAATGAAAACCCATGTTTACAAAATCAAAAACATTTCTAAATTGTTGGAAGGACTTGTTCAAAACAGACATCATACCCTATGGAAAAACAAACTTGTATTCGCCATGTACAGCGCCATTCTCAAGATGGCGCTGCTATGTTCGGCCGCCGTCCGGGTCGCTCCGCTAAGACTATGCTTTTATTTACTTTTTTACTTACTTTTGATTTCTATTTTTACACACATAACGTCGGCACTGATCACCTACGACAAAAGTACACTCTTGGACATTGGAAACTGCTTCACTAACCTGGTTCAGGACACTTTATCACCGAATCCATCGTGGCCTCTTGAGATTCTTCGGAACGCGAAGAACAAAGGACACAGGAGACGGAACAAAAAACACCGTGGAAATAGCGCTAGTATTCGAAACAGATTGAGGAAAAGGGCTCACAGTCCTCCTTTACCGAGCATTTTGCTCGCTAATGTCCAATCCTTGGATAATAAGATGGACGATCTTAGAGCCAGGATAAGTTTCCAACGGGACATAAGGGACTGTAACATCATCTGTTTGTCTGAAACATGGCTCACGCCCTCGGTTCCGGACACTGCCGTAACGCCGTCTGACAACTTCTCTGTTTTACGGATGGACAGAACAGCGGAGGCCGGTAAATCCAAAGGTGGAGGAGTGTGTTTCATGACTAACAAGGAATGGTTTGACCCCAGGAATATCTCCTCTCTGTCGCGATCCTGCTCGCCTCATCTGGAACATCTATCCATTATTTGCCGCCCATTCTATTTACCCCGTGAGTTCTCCCCGGTCATCGCTACTGCTGCTTACATTCCACCTCAGGCAGACACCGGCTTGGCTTTGTCTAAACTTCACGACGTGATCAGCGGCTACATTAACAAACATCCTGATGCTGCCTTTATCATAGCGGGGGATTTTAACAAAGCCAACCTCAGGCAGGTCATGCCGAACTTTCACCAGCATGTATCCTGTCCAACTAGAGGACCGAATACACTGGATCACTGCTACTCTCAGTTTAAGAATGCCTACAAGGCCCGTTCACTACCGGCTTTTGGTAAATCGGACCACGCCGCCATTTTCCTCACACCGGAATATAAACAAAGGCTCGCACAGGAACCCCCGGTGAAGAGGGAAGTGACGCGTTGGTCCTCCCACTCTGAAGCTATGCTACAGGCGGCTCTTGATGACGTCGACTGGGACATGTTCAGGGCGAGCTCATCTGACGTCAACGAGTTCACGGATGTAGCAGTGAGCTTTGTAAATACACTTACCGAACAAGCTACAGAAACGATTACTGTAAGGACCTTCCCTAATCAGAAACCGTGGGTGGACAGATCAATCCGTGATGCGGTTAACAAACGCACTGCCACATACAACGAGGCTCTTTTGTCTGGGAATATGAGCGAGTATAAAGCATCGTGTTATGCTCTCAGACGAGCAGTAAGTGCCGCCAAACATCGTTACAAAGAGAGAATTGAGTCTCATTTTCAGCTCAATGACTCTCGACGCATGTGGCAGGGACTAAGGACCATCTGTGCCTTTGGAAACAAATCCTCCGCGGAGGTGAGTGCAGATCCGTCGCTGGCCGAAGAATTAAACACCTTCTACGGCCGCTTTGATTGCAACGGCGGCAGCGCGGCTCTGCCGATCAGCGCGTCAGGAAGCAGCAGACAGAGAAGCGAGAATCATGTGATCACCGTGACGGAGGACGAGGTTCGGAGGGCACTAAAGGGAGTGAACATCAGGAAAGCGGCTGGACCTGACGGGATCACAGGCCAGGTTCTGAGATCATGCGCTGATCAGCTTGCTGGGTTGTTCACTTCTATCTTCAACGAGTCCCTTGCTACCTCTGTAGTTCCCACCTCCTTTAAAAAATCCATCATCATCCCTGTGCCTAAGAACAATAAACCCTCTTGCCTGAATGACTATCGTCCAGTGGCCCTCACATCAATAGTAATGAAGGTTTTTGAGAGACTTGTTAAGAGCCACATTAGCTCCTCCATCCCTGATACTTTGGACCCTCTTCAGTTTGCCTATCGCTCCAATAGATCAACTGATGATGCCATCTCTCACATTCTCCACTCCTCCCTCACACACATTGACAGCAGCAATGGGAACTATGCAAGACTGCTATTCATAGACTATAGCTCAGCTTTTAACACCATAGTCCCCATCAAGCTGACTTCCAAACTCACAGGCCTTGGCCTAAACACTTCACTCTGCGACTGGATTCAAGATTTCCTCACCGGCAGACCTCAAGTTGTGAAGGTAGGCCAGTTCACCTCAAACTCCATCACCCTGAACTTAGGAGCCCCACAGGGTTGTGTCCTGAGTCCCCTGCTCTACTCTCTCTACACACACGACTGTGTGTCCTCTCACAGATCCACATCTATTATCAAATTTGCTGATGATACTGTGGTTCTGGGCCTCATTTCCAACAATGATGAGACCACATACTTGGATGAGGTGGAGAGACTTACATCATGGTGCCAGGACAACTGTCTCTCTCTGAACGTGAGCAAAACCAAAGAGCTGATTGTGGACTTCAGAAAGAGACACCTGCTGCCCTACACTCCTCTTGTGATCAGCGGGACCCCTGTGGAGAGAGTAAGCAGCTTCAAGTACCTCGGTGTAAACTACACACATCCAAACACAGGTTAAGAAAGCCAGGCAAAGACTGTACCATCTGCGACAGCTGAGGAAATTCAGGGTCTCATCAACAATCCTGAAAACTTTCTATGCAGGGACCATAGAAAGTGTATTGACTCAGTGCATCTCAGTGTGGTATGGAAACAGCTCCAGCCAAGATTGCAAGGCCCTGCAGAGAGTTGTGCGCTTAGCTGAGCGTATCTCTGGGTTGGCTCTCCCCTCTCTGCAGGACATCTACCTCAAACGCTGCAGAGGCAGAGCTGTCAAAATCATCAAGGACTCAAATCACCCTGGAAACTGTCTCTTCACTATGCTGCCATCTGGTAAGCGCTTCCGCAGCCTGATGGCAAAAACCGAGAGACTTAGGAGGAGTTTCTTCCCCAAGGCCATCAGGCTCCTGAACTCAAACTCAGCCTCTTAACATCATCTGACTTACTTCAAATCACTAATCACACACTCATTACTCTCTACATCATAACTGTCAGTGTCATTTGCTCATTTGCACATTTGCACACAACACTTTCTGTGTCTTGTAACATATCTTATCTTATTTTTATATTTATTTTATTTTTTTGTGATTGGCTGCTTCGTCAACCATGTACAACCTGTTTGCACATTCCTCTCTGTACAGTCATGCTTATCTTAATATTTAATTCTACAGCATACTGTCATGCACATTCTTTTATATTTTATATTTTATTCTTTATATCTTATTTTTTTATTCATTTTATTTTATGTATACTTCCCTTGTGTTGTATTTTTCAATATTTGCACTGTCCATGGAGCGGACCCGACTCTCATTTCACTGCTGGTTATACAATCTCTGTATAGTCGTGTATGTGACAAATAAAACTTGAACTTGAAACTTGTAACTTAACACTTGTCCATATTAGACTCATTTTATGTCTGCAGGTCTACTTCAAAACTAAAATCACAAGTGGTAAACACAGAGCGAGGCAAAATCCATCAGTGCATGAGTTAAAACAAGATGTTAATGATAAAAACAATACCACAATTGTTCGTTAATGAGGAGCCCGGGTGATGCAAATCTGTGTCACTGTTTATATTATCTAAATGCCTGGTTAGTATGGCAAACTAAATGGCTGAAATTGTGGGCAACATGGGTTCTTCTAGACTTATTATTTTATTGTATTTGTGTCATTCATGGAGTGAAGGTAAATTAACTTTAGGATATAGATATTAAAAATGTGCTTCTCTTGTTAACCTTGAGTTTTCTTCTAGTGCTCTGTTCCCTGGTTGGACGTGCCTTCCATGTGTTCGATTGGAGTGATGCTGGGTCACTACTGCAAAAACAGAAAGGTTTGGTTGTAGATTACCAATCTTTATTACTATAAAGATATACATGTTTGCATGATGATAATGATGTGGGCTGTGTTTCCCAAAAGCATTGTAGGCTTAAGTACATCATAGACCCACTGAAACCAATGGAGCTTCGATCAACTTAGGCTTACGATGCTTTTGGGAAAACGCCGCTGTGTTTAGTTACCATGTTGTATTAAAATTGAAGAGAAATTACCGTCATTGTACTATGTTGTCACCTTTTGTAACTAACAGTTATTCAAATGTTCTCTTTAGGACAGACTGAACATGATTATTCTCACTTCCCTGAGAAACCTAGTTCTAGTGCTCATGTGAAGTCAAGTTCTTCCATTTCCTCTCAAAAACCTGCTGTTCTGAAGGAGTACAGGTTTTTGCAACGCTCTGTAAAAAAAGCATATCCTAAAGAACCCACGTCGTTTTTCATTCTAAGAAGTCCAGCTGCCTTTCCTTTGAGAAACCCAGTTTTTCCCTTCCATTAAAAACAAGTGCCGTGTTGTCAAAGACCAGTTCTACAAATGAGAAACCTGGTTCCAGTGTGCCTGTGAAACGCCCTTCTTGCCTCCATTTCAAGAAATCCAAATCTGAAATTGAGAAACCATGTTTTAAGTCAATTTCTAAACCTGAGAGACCTAGTGCTCCCATGGAATTAAGTTATTGCCACCTCTTTGAGAAGTTACTTAATTCTCCTATAGGACATCATTCTAAGCTTGAAACCTCTAGTTATACTCTCTCAGTGAATTCAAGCTTTTTCTTCTCAAAGACCAGTTCTAAACCTGTGAATCCTGGGGCTCTAATTAAACCTATTTTTTCACTTCCATATGAGAAGTCCCACACCAAATCTGAGAGACCTAGTGCTCTTATGGCACACCGTTCTAAGCCAGAAAGTTCTCCTCTCCAAGTGAAATCAAGTCTTTCCTTTACAAAGATCAGTCCTAAACCTGAGAAACATGGTGCTCTAGTTAAACCCACTTTTTTGCTTCCATCTGAGAAGTCACGTTCTAAACCTGTGAAATTTAGTGCTCCTCTGGAACCAAGTTTCTCCCTACCCTCTAAGAAGCACAGTTTTAAACCTGAAAAACCTAGGGCTCCTATGGAACCCAATTCGTTCCTCCCATCTGAGAAGTCCAGTGTTAAACCTGAGAAACCTAGTGCCTCTATGATGCACAGATTTAAGCTGAAGAACTTAAGTTCCCCTCTCCTGGTAAAATCAAGTATTTTCTTTTCAAAGACCACTTCTAAACATGAGAAAATTGGGGCTCTGGAACCCAGTTCTTTCCTTCCATCTGAGAAGCCCAGTCCTAACCCTGAGAAACCTAGTACTCCCTTAAAGCCCAGTTCCTCATCTGAGAAGTCTAGGTTTCTTCCCTCTAAGAAACCCAATTCTAAACATGAACAACCTAGCATTCCCATGGCACACAGTTCTACACCTGGGAAACTTGCTGCTTCCATGGAACCCAGTTCTTCCCTCCAATCTGAGAAGACCAGCACTAAACCTGTGAAACCTGGTGCTTCCATGGAACCCAGTTCTTTCTTCCCATCTGAGAAGCCCAGCACTAAACTTGAGAAACCAGGTGCTCCCGTGGAACCCAGTTCCTCCTACCCATCTGAGAAGCCCAGCACTAAACCTGAAAAACCTGGTGCTCCCATGGAACCAAGTTCCCCTCACCCATCTGAGCAGCCAGGAACTAAACCTGAGAAACCTGGTGCTCCCATGGAACAAGGGCCCTTTCACCCACCTGAGAAAACCAGCACTATACCTGAACATTCCAGTGCTCCCACGGAACACACTTTTAAACCCAAGAAACCTAGTGCTCCCATAGAACCCAGTTTCTTCCCAGCTGAGAAGTCTAGTGTTCTTCCCTCTGAGAAAACCAATTCTAAAGCTGAACAGCCTAGTTCTCCTACAGAGCCCAGTTCTGCCCCATCTGAGATGTCTAGCTCTGTGCCCTCAGAAAAACCCAATTCAAAAGCTGATCATCCTAGTTCTCCTCTACAACCCAGTTCCTCCCTCACCACTGAGAAACCCAGTACTCCCATGGAACCCAGTTCCTCCCCATCTGAGATGTCTATCTCTGCCTTCTGAGAAACCCAATTCTAAAGCTGAACAACCTGGTGCTCCTATAGAACCCAGTTATTCCCTCCCATCTGAGAAGCCCAGCACTAAACCGGAGAAACCTGGTGCTGCCATGGAACCCAGTTCCTCCCAATCTGAGAAGTCTAGCTCTCTGCCTTGTGAGAAACCCAGTTCTAAAGCTGAACATCCTAGTGTTCTTATGGAACCCAGTTCCTCCCTCCCATCTGAGAAGTCCAGCGTTAACCCTGAGAAAATGAGTGTTCGTTTGGAGAGTTCATCCCTCTCTGAGAAACCCAGTTCTAAACCTGAGAAACCTAGTGCTGCTATGGAACACAGTTCTAAACCTGAGAATCCCAGTACTCCCATAGAACCCAGTTCCTCCCCATCTGAGAAGTCTAGTGCTCTTCCTTCTAAGAAAACTAAATCTAAAGCTGAACAGCCTAGTGCTCCTACAGACCCCAGTTCCACCCCATCTGAGATGCTTGGCTCTCTGTCCTCAAAAAAAAAACAATTCTAAAGCTGATCATCCTAGTGATCCTCTGGAATCCAGTTCCTCCCTCCCCACAGAGAAACCCAGTTCTAAACCTGAGAATCCCAGTACTCCCATAGAACCCAGTTCCTCCCCATCAGAGAAGTCTAGTGCTATTCCTTCTAAGAAAACTAAATCTAAAGCTGAACAGCCTAGTGCTCCTAAAGAGCCCAGTTCCACCCCATCTGAGATGCCTAGCTCTCTGTCCTCAGAAAAACCCAATTCTAAAGCTGAACATCCTATTGCTACTCTGGAACCTAGCTCATTCCACCCATCTGAGAAAACGAGTATACCTCTACAACCCAGTTCCTTCCTCCCCACTGAGAAACCCAGTTCTAAACCTGAGAAACCTAGTCCTCCCATGGAACGTAGTTCCTCCCCATCTGAGAAGTCTAGCTCCATTCCATCTCAGAAACTCAATTCTGAAACTGAACAGCCTAGTGCTCCTATAGAGCCCAGTTCCACCCCATCTGATATGCTTAGCTCTCTGTCCTCAGAGAAACTCAATTCTAAAGCTGATAATCCTATTGTTCTTCTGGAATCCAGTTCCTTCCTCCCCACTGAGAAACCCAGTTCTAAACCTGAAAAACCTAGTGCTCCCATGGAACACGGTTCTAAACCTGAGAATCCCAGTACTCCCATGGAACCCAGTTCCTCCCCATCTGAGATGTCTAGCTCTCTGCCTTCTAAGAAACCCAATTCTAAACATGAACAACCTAGCATTCCCATGGCACACAGTTCTACACCTGGGAAACTTGCTGCTTCCATGGAACCCAGTTCTTCCCTCCCATCTGAGAAGACCAGCACTAAACTTGAGAAACCTGGTGCTCCCGTGGAACCCAGTTCCTCCTACCCATCTGTGAAGACCAGCACTAAACCTGAAAAACCTGGTGCTCCCATGGAACCCAGTTCCCCTCACCCATCTGAGAAGCCAGGAACTAAACCTGAGAAACCTGGTGCTACCATGGAAAAAGGGCCCTCTCACCCACCTGAGAAAACCAGCACTATACCTGAACATTCCAGTGCTCCCACGGAACACGCTTTTAAACCCGAGAAACCTAGTGCTCCCATAAAACCCAGTTCCTTCACATCTGAGAAGTCTAGTGCTCTTCCCTCTGAGAAAACCAATTCTAAAGCTGAACAACCTAGTGCTCCTACAGAGCCCAGTTCCGCCCCATCGGAGATATCTAGCTCTCTGCCGTCAGAAAAACCCTATTCAAAAGCTGATCATCCTAGTTCTCCTCTGGAACCTAGTTCTTCCCACCCATCTGAGAAAACCAGTATACCTCTACAACCCAGTTCCTCCCTCCCCACTGAGAAACCCAGTTCTAAACCTGAGAATCCCAGTACTCCCATGGAACCCAGTTCCTCCCCATCTGAGATGTCTGGCTCTCTGACTTCTGAGAAACCCAATTCTAAAGCTGAACAAACCTGGTGCTCCTATAGAACCCAGTTATTCCCTCCCATCTGAGAAGCCCAGCACTACACTGGAGAAACCTGGTGCTGCCATGGAACCCAGTTCCTCCCACCCATCTGAGAAGCCCAGCACTAAACCTGAGAAACCTGGTGCTTCCATGGAACACAGTTCCTCCCAATCTGAGAAGTCTAGCTCTCTGCCTTCTGAGAAACCCAATTCTAAATATGAACAACCTAGTGCTCCCATGGAACCCAGTTCCTTCCTCCTCACTGAGAAACCCAGTTCTAAACCTGAAAAACCTAGTGCTCCCATGGAACACAGTTCTAAACCTGAGAATCCCAGTACTCCCATGGAACCCAGTTCCTCCCCATCTGAGATGTCTAGCTCTGTTCCATCTGAGAAACCCAATTCTAAATATGAACAAACGTAGTGCTCCCATGGAACCCAGTTCCTCCCCATCTGAGAAGTCTAGCTCTCTGCCTTCTGAGAAACCCAATTCTAAAGCTGAACATCCTAATGCTCCTCTGGAACCCAGTTCATCCCTTCCTGAGGAACCCAGTTCCTCCCTCCCATCTGAGAAGTCCAGCGTTAACCCTGAGAAAATGAGTGTTCATTTGGAGAGTTCATCCCTCTCTGAGAAACCCAGTTCTAAACCTGAACATCCCAGTGTTCCCACAGAACATGCTTCTAAACCCGAGAAACCTAGTGCTCCCATAGGACCCAGTTCCTCCCAATCTGAGAAGTCTAGTTCTCTTCCCTTTGAGAAACCCAGTTCTAAAGCTGAACACCCTAGTGCTCCTATGGAACACAGTTCTAAACCTGAGAATCCCAGTACTCCCATAGAACCCAGTTCCTCCCCATCTGAGAAGTCTAGTGCTCTTCCTTCTAAGAAAACTAAATCTAAAGCTGAACAGCCTAGTGCTCCTATGGAACACAGTTCTAAACCGGAGTATTCCAGTACTCCCATGGAACCTAGTTCCTCCCCATCTGAGAAACTCAGCTCTAAAGCTGATCATCCTAGTGCTACTCTGGAACCTAGTTCATTCCACCCATCTGAGAAAACGAATATACCTCTATAACCCAGTTCCTTCCTCCCCACGGAGGAACCCAGTTCTAAACCTGAGAATCCCAGTACTCCCATATAACCCAGTTCCTCCCCATCTGAGAAGTCTAGTGCTCTTCCTTCTAAGAAAACTAAATCTAAAGCTGAACAGCCTAGTGCTCCTACAGAGCCCAGTTCCACCCCATCTGAGATGCTTAGCTCTCTGTCCTAAAAAAAAAACCAATTCTAAAGCTGATCATCCTAGTGATCCTCTGGAATCCAGTTCCTCCCACCCCACAGAGAAACCCAGTTCTAAAGCTGAACATCCTAGTGCTACTCTGGAACCTAGCTCATTCCACCCATCTGAGAAAACGAGTATACCTCTACAACCCAGTTCCTTCCTCCCCACTGAGAAACCCAGTTCTAAACCTGAGAAACCTAGTCCTCCCATGGAACCTAGTTCCTCCCCATCTGAGAAGTCTAGCTCCATTCCATCTCAGAAACTCAATTCTGAAACTGAACAGCCTAGTGCTCCTATAGAGCCCAGTTCCACCCCATCTGATATGCTTGGCTCTCTGTCCTCAGAAAAACTCAATTCTAAAGCTGATAATCCTATTGTTCTTCTGGAATCCAGTTCCTTCCTCCCCACTGAGAAACCCAGTTCTAAACCTGAAAAACCTAGTGCTCCCATGGAACATGGTTCTAAACCTGAGAATCCCAGTACTCCCATGGAACCCAGTTCCTCCCCATCTGAGATGTCTAGCTCTCTGCCTTCTAAGAAACCCAATTCTAATCATGAACAACCTAGCATTCCCATGGCACACAGTACTACACCTGGGAAACTTGCTGCTTCCATGGAACCCAGTTATTCCCTCCCATCTGAGAAGACCAGCACTAAACTTGAGAAACCTGGTGCTCCCGTGGAACCCAGTTCCTCCTACCCATCTGAGAAACCCAGTTCTAAAGCTGAACATCCTAGTGCTCCTATGGAACACAGTTTTAAACCGGTGTATTCCAGTACTCCCATGGAACCTAGTTCCTCCCCATCTGAGAAACTCAGCTCTAAAGCTGATCATCCTAGTGCTCCTTTGGAATCCAGTTCCTACCTCCCCACAGAGAAACCCAGTTCTAAACCTGAGAAACCTAGTGCTCCCATGGAACACAGTTCTAAACCTGAGAATCCCAGTACTCCCATAGAACCCAGTTCCTCCCCATCTGAGAAGTCTAGTGCTCTTCCTTCTAAGAAAACTAAATCTAAAGCTGAACAGCCTAGTGCTCCTACAGAGCCCAGTTCCACCCCATCTGAGATGCTTAGCTCTCTGTCCTCAGAAAACCCCTATTCTAAAGTTGATCATCCTAGTGCTCCTCTGGAATCCAGTTCCTCCCTCCCCACAGAGAAACCCAGTTCTAAACCTGAGAATCCCAGTACTCCCATAGAACCCAGTTCCGCCCCATCTGAGAAATCTAGTGCTCTTCCTTCTAAGAAAACTAAATCTAAAGCTGAACAGCTTAGTGCTCCTACAGAGCCCAGTTCCACCCCATCTGAGATGCTTAGCTCTCTGTCCTCAGAAAAACCCAATTCTAAAGCTGAACATCCTAGTGCTACTCTGGAACCTAGTTCATTCCACCCATCTGAGAAAACGAGTATACCTCTACAACCCAGTTCCTTCCTCCCCAATGAGAAACCCAGTTCTAAACCTGAGAAACCTAGTCCTCCCATGGAACACCGTTCTAAACCGGAGTATTCCACTACTCCCACGGAACCTAGTTCCTCCCCATCTGAGAAGTCTAGCTCCATTCCATCTCAGAACCTCAATTCTGAAACTGAACAGCCTAGTGCTCCTATAGAGCCCAGTTCCACCCCATCTGATATGCTTAGCTCTCTGTCCTCAGAGAAACTAAATTCTAAAGCTGATCATCCTAGTGCTCCTCTGGAATCTAGTTCCTTCCTCCCCACTGAGAAACCCAGTTCTAAACCTGAAAAACCTAGTGCTCCCTTGGAACACAGTTCTAAACCTGAGAATCCCAGTACTCCCATGGAACCCAGTTCCTCCCCATCTGAGATGTCTAGCTCTCTGCCTTCTGAGGAATCCAATTCAAAAGCTGAACATCCTAGTGCTCCTCTGGAACCTAGTTCGTCCCACCCATCTGAGAAACCCAGTTCTAAACCTGATAAATGTCTAACTCTCTGCCCTCAGAGAACCCCAATTCTAAAGATGAACATCCCAGTGCTCCCACGGAACACGCTTCTAAACCCGAGAAACCTAGTGTTCCCATAGAACCCAGTTCCTCCCCAACTGAAAAGTCTAGTGCTCTGCCCTCTGATAAAACCAATTCTAAAGCTGAACAACCTAGTGCTCCTGTGGAACACCGTTCTTCCCACCCATCTGAGAAAACGAGTATACCTCTACAACCCAGTTCCTCCCTTCCCAATGAAAAAACCCAGTTCTAAACCTGAGAAACATTGTGCTCCTATGGAACACCGTTCTAAACCTGAAAAACCTAGGGTTCTCATGGAACACAGTTCATCCCTCTCTGATTAGCTTAGCTCTCTTTCTTCTGAGAAACCCAGTTCTAGACCTGATACAGCTAGTGCTGCTGTTACATTTGAAATCCAATTCTTTCTTCAAAACCTCAAGAATGCCAATTTTAGATTCTTCAAGTTATACAGTTTTCTTGTAAGGTGCTCTACGGCAGTTTAAGACTACATGCAAAATCCAGTTCTAATCCTGAAAAAGCTGTTCATGTGCTGGTTTTTAAATCTGACTTGGCCCATGTTTTTGTGTGCTACCATTCCAAATTAAAATTGGGTTTGTTTTGGAATGCTTTGCACTGTGACTGATCCTTTTTTTTTAGTTAAAGCTAGTTATTGACTGGAGGTTTGTGAGTCAGTTTTCAAAGACATGTCTGTCAAAGTGTGTTGAACAAACACCTCTATAGATTTGTTTTTCAGAGTTTGCAAAACTAAACAAATCCAACCCAGTTTAGATGGAGTTAGGTAGACTTTTAAACCTTCTATCAATTTGGGACTTGACTGCACAATGGAGTACACTTGTCTAAAAGTTAGCTTTTATTAAAAACCATTCATTCTGAAACATAATTTAAAGCTTAATGCTGTCAAAAATAAAAAAATTAATGTAACATATTAAGTGCTTTCCAAATAGCCAAGATCAGATTTAGAGACACTAAGGCCGCATTTACACTGCATGGTTCAAGTGGCCCAATTCCGATTTTTTATTTTTTATTTTTTCTCTCCCATGTGGCACAGATCGGATATGGCCCACGACCGTGTAAGCAGGAAAAAATCACATGTATTCCGATATTCTCCGATCGGTTTCAGGCCTCATTCATATGTGGAAATAAATCAGATATGAATTGGTTACGTGCATTTGCGCCTGCCATGTAAGCGGAGAGATTGGATATTCCCCTGTAAATGCGAATCCTACGTCATTGAAAGGTGAGTTGTTTTTTTTGTTTTTACATTTCGTGGTACAAACATACCTGTAACAAATGAAACCTCTCTAGTTGAGTAGCAGAGTATTAAGTTTGTTCGTTTGTTTTAAATAAAAGGCGATCTGATGCTGAAATGTGTTGCTTTTGAAATCACGCTGAGTGCTGCTGCTGTTGTCAGTGACGACGGCCCATGCACAAATGAGCACTTCAGTCCCATTCGTTCCATTGAAACCACAAAATAAAATGCACACAAACATTTCCCTGCCTTTGATATACAATCACTGATGAACGCATTTGGTTTTAATTACTAAAAAAACACAATGTGACCTGCTTAACAATATTCCACTCGCAAGCTTTCAGCGGAGCTGTGTAACTACATAACTGTCCTCAAGAATTTGTTCTAGGCTATATAATTATTTTGATGTATAGATAACGATTGCATTAAAAACATTTCTATATGATTTCCATGTCAATAAATGAAACTCAATGTACTATTCAAATTGATTTGTGATGTCATATATGCTATTTTTGGCTTGTTTCACCAAGTGCAGTGTAAAAAGCACACATCGGATACGGGTCACTTTACGGGTCACTAAAAAATCAGATATAGTCACAAAATCGGAATTGGTCATCAAGACCTGCAGTGTAAATGCAGCCTAAAACATCTTCACATGCTTTGAAAGACATTGGCTAATTACTCTATGTAAAAAAAAAATAGATTCTGTACATTAAGTGCCAGTAGTGGTAAGTATTGTTTACATCAAGTATAAATAGACATACTGTAGATGTTATTCACAAGTGTAAATGGAAGTAATATTTCTGTAGTGAAGAAAATATCTGAGCAATGGTGGGTCAGCAAAAATACTGGTTAATTGCACTCAATGTAAACAGACATTGTTTTAAAAAGTCAAACATCAAAAGTCAGCATTTTATTTGTCATTTTTTTGTTGTTCTTTTCAATTAAAACACATTACAGCTCAAGGACATAAGATTGGAAGGATGAGTGTATCACGTGACAACTGTATGACAATAAAAACATACTTGTATTCTGTACACAATTTGTTAAAATTATACTGAAAGAACTTAAACAAAAACAAATCAATAATACAGATTAAATAAATACAGGTTGACTAAGGGTGGTAAATGGCAGCAGGTTTGTTAACTGCTGCAGTATAGCTTTAAAACCAGAATCTGCAGCCAATTACATCAAATCCCACTTGTATGTGTTTTGAAGAACACTGGGGTCCAAACAACATTGACTGTATGGACAAAAAAACAACAATAAGAGGATGAGTAAATGACTGAAAATTACTTTTCAAATGTGGGTAACCTACTCCTTTAAGGTTACACTTGAAAAGGTTGCATAGCATGAAATAATTACCAATTTGTAGCCAGCATATACACTCACTGAACACTTCATTAGGAACTAACACTGGGAAAAACCTCTGAAGAACAGTGAACTCATGAACTATGAAAACAGTCTATACATCTAAAGCCCGATTCGGATGGTAATTGTTTCTCATATGGAAATCTGTAAAAATAAATTTACATATCACCTCAGTGATAAAAATTATGGATTCTGATGGTGATTTATTCACAGTGGAGGAGAGAGTTCTGTGATCCACGAACTCGGGAACACGCTGCTCACGTGGCCAGTCACATGATTGTCTGCTGAAAATAAAATTAATTTTATTTACCATTTTATTCTTATTATTCTGCAAAATGGATTTAAAAATACTTATGTAAAATGTATTCTTATTATTCCAAGCATATTTTATAATATATAATCCTATTATTTGATTATTTAAATCTCTTGTTTATAGGAAAATAGACATGTTATATATCCGTTTATTTTAAAATTCTGCCATAATAAAGACCCATTTTGAATGTTTACGTGCTTTTCTTCTTTTTCTGCTCCCAGTCGCTGTGGTGGAGCGGTTATGAAGTATTGTTCTTTTAAATACTTTCCAGAATTCAGAAATAATTATGTATGCACATTACACCGACGTACAACAGTTACCTTACGGTGTTCTGGAGAGCTCAAAAAGGGCTTAAACAGTGAATTTTGAATCGATTTCTTCTCGGAGATGTGGATTCGGACGGCAATTAAATTACCACACGACCTCGGTGTTTGTCAAAAAACAGTAGGTAATTCAGCTGGGGATTTTTACGGGGGTGGTGAGAGATAAACACTGACATTCTGGATTCGGACGGCAATTAAATCACAGACTACCCCCTATAAATGGTTAAAATAACTTACGTCACCATGAGAAACAATTACCGTCCGAATAGGGCTTAAACCAACTGGTTTTAATCATGATCAGCAGTTCTGTTATATTTACATTTAGTCATTTAGCAGACGCTTTTATCCAAAGCGACTTACAAATGAGGACAATGGAAGCAATCAAAATCAACAAAAGAGCAATAATATGCAAGTGCTATAACAAGACTCAGTTAGCTTAACGCAGTACACGTAGCACGTTTTTTAAAAATTATATAATAAATAAAGTCTAAAGTCTCTTTCTTCTCCTGTATGTGTGTATATATTTGTCACTGCTATCAGCTTTTGTGTAGGTCATTACATCAAGTTGTTGTTATTAATCTATGTTGCATTCCGCTGTTAATCTGTTTCATTCTGCTGAATTAAAAAAAAAAGACATCATTGTGAGTTTAATCTTAGTTTAATTTAAACTTGAGCAGTGGACCTTAAACATTTCAATGCAATGCCAAGTATCTCCGTCAATCAAGTCAGAGCACTGAAGTACCAGCTAATCAGGCTAGAAATTGAGCACTGGGTAGAACAGGGCAAGTAAAAGTAGCTTAATGTGAAGAATGAGTGAATGAATGAAGTGTAGGCTGTGTATTAATAGAAACTTACACATCTCCATCCCTCCACAGACTGCAGTCCCTTCTGAAAGTCTGAGAAAAGAGAAAAAAAACAATGTCAGGACTACATTTATACTCTTAGTAATTATGGTTCCTCGTTTTTGTGTTTGTTTTTTTCAGTTTTATAACCAACAATCATTTTGGTTGTATAGGGTTGTAGAGGTGCTACATGAAGATTGAAAATGTTATTGAAGAGGTTATATGAAGCTAACAATGTAAAATCACATTCTTCAGATCAATGTTTTGGTTTATATGTCTTTGGTTTAATTTCTGAAAATAAATAAATGTGAAATGTCTTTGAAACAATGCATTGCATTAACAGTACTTGCTTTTTAATGCATTGTAATTTCAAGACTTGCATTTTCGGGTGCTGAAATGCAACATGATAGTAGTAGTATATTTTTATTTAATGCCATGTCAGCATCTTAGGCTATTTTCATGGCAAAAATGATTAAAAAAATACAAGTAAATCAAATACAATAAAAACCAGCCAACAAACAAACACAAGTTATTTTACTGCAACTTGGTAGTATATTAGTGAAATCCAAACTGTGTGTGAAATATTTCCGTTAAAATATTTAGAGTTTAAATATACAACCATGTTAAGTTTCAGCCTCTGAAAATGCAAGATTGGAAAATACAATGGATTAAAATGCAAGCACTTTCTTTTTTAATTTACATTTACATTTATGCATTTAGCAGACGCTTTTATCCAAAGCGACTTACAGTGCATTCAGGCTATACATTTTTTTTAGCAGTATTTTTTTATTAGTGCAATTCAACATGCTTTTTTAGTTTCAAAGACATTTCATTAATTTACTTTCATATTTTCCAGGTTATTTAAAACACCAGAACATGAGAAGAACTAGAGAACTATTTGAAGCCTTACATGATAATATGGTAAACTATTTTAGCAGCTTTTGATGCTAGAATATCTCCTCAACCGATGACCTTTGGATATATTTGATTGCTTCAGAGCTGCAACCCATGAGAACCTGATTCTTCCAGATTGTGGAGTGCTCTTGATAATTGGAAATCATTTTACTAGCCTTCGGCCTCTCTGGCAGCCTGCTTCGAAGTTTCCAGTATGCAGCAGACTCTGTCAGATTGCGATTTCATCTTCATCAGAGACTTTCTGATCTGAAACATGCACAAGAGGTATAAGTGTCTAAACTTCTGGGAACAATTAAAACACGAGTCATACCTTCTTCCCAGATCAGTAAGTGTAAGAATTACAGAACCTCAGACACTTTGATCTCCTGAGACGGACAATACACACATAGTGTATTCAAATACAGACATCTGTTTCCACGTCACTAAGAGAAAATGCGGGAAAACGTCTCTCTCACCTATGCATTAGTTCCTTCTCATCCGCTTCTTTCCCCTCACCCATCCTTCCCTTCATTCAGCTCACTCAGAATGGTCAATAATATAATATAATGTTCTACATGAATGCAAGTGATATTTACAGTCATGTTTGGTATCATTTGAATTGTCTCTGTGCGTCTGGTACAATGGTCTCATTCTTACAAGAAGTAAACTAAAAGGTAATAAAGATCCTATATACTTCAAACGAAATTGAATAACGAATAGATATGACATCATTTCGAACAAAATCAGGCCAAATCGAAGTTCGTTTTGAGTTAGTTTCGGCAGTTCGAAACAGCTCACCAAAGCGAACTTTCTGTGAAAGTTCGTTTTGGCTCTTAAACACCCTTGAACTACCATTTACATTTATATTTATGCATTTAGCAGATGCTTTTATCCAAAGCGACTTACATTGCATTCAAGTTACAGTTTTTTTACATTTTGTTAGCTCTTGCTTTCCCTGGGAATCGAACCCATGATCTTAGCGTTGCTAGCGCCATGCTCTACCATTTGAGCTACAGGAAAGCCTACCATTGAAACTACCATTGGTCCGTGGCGATTACGCAATCGGTGGATGTGTTCTGGAACTCCACCTCCTTTGACGTGCAATTTTTTTTCCCGGTTCGTTTCTCATTCAGCGGAGGTCAGGCAGGAGAACAACGGGTGTTTCTCAAACGGAAGGCTGCATCCTACCGAGGCTGCATCCTTCCTGGTTCAGTCCTTCAGAGTCTTGTAGGCTAGACTCCTCGGAATTAAACGCAAGAATGAGACGCTCTAGTAAGTGGCTACGTCACATATGTTCCCGCCCCCACTGTCACGGCACAAAACACTAATAAAACTTACTTTTGGAAAAATACTTTGTATTACAAATCTTTATATTATTTGGCTTTCTATTAATGCAATACAATGAATCACAGCCCTCTACAATCAAAGGCTTAAATTATTGGCAGTTTAGCATTTAGTAAGTAATTTACACCAAAACAAAAGATAACATCTATCCTTTCCATGTCCAAAAACATTATTTTTGTCTTAGATTTCATAAATTCAGACAAGTTCAGCACTGACTCGTTTTTCGTCAGTTTATTTTCATGAAATGGAATGGGTACAAAGGATTGTGGGTGATTGAAGGTCGCGTAGGATACATCCCATGCATCCTTCAAATACAGCTGAATGAAGGATGCGAAACGCGTCTTCCAAGGATCCTTCCGATTGAGAAGGCCTTTATCGACGTTTGATGACGTGGCAGCTGGGAAATGCAGTCTTTGTAGGATGCAGCCTTCCGTTTGAGAAACACCCAACATCTCCAAGTCACTAACAACATAAATACACTGTCGAATAACTGAACTGTTAGTCACAGTTCCGGTCTTTGCAGACTACTGCTTTTTATCCTATGTTACATATTTATAGTTGTGTTTTGACAATGCTGATTATTTCTTCATGTGGTTTGTAGACAGGTCTTTTTGACAGGTGAACCAGTGGTTGAAAAAATATATATAAACAAAACCTATATTTGAACTATTTAACATCAGCCAATTTGTATAACATGACCTTGGTTAGTACCAAAATCTGGGATTTAACAGCATAAAGTCTGGTGCCAAGTATGACTTGATCACAGGAAACAATAAGCAACTTTCCTCCTGCAATCACCAAAACACTGAAGATACTCACAACTTCATTTGGAGGATAGGACCAAAGCCTTTTGAAACTTCAGATATTACCACATTTGAATAGTGCAAACCACATGATTGTCAATTTCAAGGTTTTATGAATAAAACTAGCCTAATATTTTTGAGCCCTAGAATTTGCTTAGCCCCAAAAGTTTGGTAAAGTCCAGGTGGTGAAAGCTGACATGCTGCATGAAGACATGCAATACTCAAACCAAAAATACTTTAAACAAAACTGTGCCCATCCTTACACAGGCAGTTTTTAAATAATGAAGGGTTCATGAATAAGGCTCAAACACCACATTTGTGATCAATAAAGGAACTACTGTACAGTTTTACAAAATCCAGCTGCAAAGCTTAATGGTCCTTTTTTTTTTTAAACTGACACCATTTTACCACCTTTGTGGAATAGTTCTGAACTTACTTGGAGCACAGGAAGGTAGAGGCTGCATAACTGTTGCCTATTAGGATAGATTGTGCAAATGCAGATAAACTTAAGGAAAATAAAAGCACCACTTTACCAGAAAAATTCAAATTTTATTGACTTGAAACAAGATGTGAAAAGGCCACATTTAGAGATGAACAAATCTACTATAAGACTTCAGTGCTTAAGCACATCTTGGTTGAAGCAGGCAGTTAAATGACACGATGAGGGATGGACTCCTTGGCAGGGAGAGCACTGGACTCCACAACTGGATGGGGGCTAGACTGAGTAGGGGGAGGGCTGGACTCCCCAGCAGGAGTAGAGCTAGATTCCCCAGCTGGGATAGTGCTGGACTCCTCAGCAGGCAGAGAGCTGGATTCTCCAGCTGGGACAGCACTGGATTCCTTGGCAGGCTGGGGGCTGGACTCCTCAGCAGGCAGAGAGCTAGATTCTCCAGCTGGGACAGCACTGGATTCCTTGGCAGGCTGGGGGCTGGACTCCTCAGCAGGCAGAGAGCTAGATTCTCCAGCTGGGAGAGCGCTGGACTCATTGGCAGGCTGGGTGCTGGACACCTCAGCAGGCAGAGAGCTAGATTCTCCAGCAGGGATAGTGCTGGACTCCTCAGCAGGCAGAGAGCTGGATTCCCCAGCTGGGAGAGTGCTGGATTCCTCAGCAGGCAGAGGGCTAGACTCAGTCAGCTTCTCATCAACCTCAGTGGGCAAAGCGCCTAACACCTCGACAGGGAGAGAGCTAGACTCCCAAGCTGGGATAGCGCTGGATTTCTTGGCAGGGAGGGGGCTGAATTCTGCAACTGGGTTAGGGCTGGACTCAGCAGGTAGAGGACTGGACTCTGTAACTGGGAGAGTGTTGGACTCCTTGGCAGGCTGGGGGCTGGATTCCCCAGCTAGGATAGCATTGGATTCCTTGGCAGGCTGGGGGCTAGACTCCTCAGTATGCAGTGGGCTAGATTCTACAGTTGGGAAAGCATTGGATTCCTTGGCAGGCTGGGGGCTGGACTCTGCAACTGGGTTAGGGCTGGACTCGACAGGCAGAGAGCTAGATTCTCCATCTGGGATAGTGCTGGACTCATTGGCAGGCTGGGGGCTGGACTCTGCAACTGGGTGAAAGCTGGACTCAGCAGGCAGAGAGCTAGTCTCAGTCAGCTTCCCATCAATCTCAGTGGGCAAAGAACCAGACACCTCGACAGGGGGAGAGCTAGACTCCCAAGCTGGGATAGAGCTGGATTTCTTGGCAGGCAGGGGGCTGAATTCTGCAATTGGGTTAGGGCTGGACTCATTGGCAGGCTGGGGGCTGGACACCGCAACTGGGTGAGAGCTGGACTCAGCAGGCAGAGAGCTAGATTCTCCAACTGGGACAGCACTGGATTCCTTGGCAGGCTGGGGGCTGGACTCCTCAGCAGGCAGAGAGCTAGATTCTCCAGCTGGGATAGCATTGGATTCATTGGCAGGCTGGGGGCTGGACACCTCAACAGGCAGAGAGCTAGATTCTCCAGCAGGGACAGTGCTGTACTCATTGGCTGGCTGGGGGCTGGACACCTCAGCAGGCAGAGAGCTAGATTCTCCAGCAGGGATAGTGCTGGACTCATTGGCAGGCTGGGGGTTGGACTCCTCAGCAGGCAGAGAGCTAGATTCTCCAGCTGGGATAGCGCTGGATTCATTGGCAGGCTGGGGGCTGGACTCTGCAACTGGGTGAAAGCTGGACTCAGCAGGCAGAGAGCTAGATTCTCCAGCTGGGACAGCACTGGATTCCTTGGCAGGCTGGGGGCTGGACTCCTCAGCAGGCAGAAAGCTAGATTCTCCAGCAGGGATAGTGCTGGACTCATTGGCAGGCTGGGGACTGGACACCTCAGCAGGCAGAGAGCTAGATTCTCCAGCAGGGATAGTGCTGGACTCATTGGCAGGCTGGGGGTTGGACTCCTCAGCAGGCAGAGAGCTAGATTTTCCAGTTGGGATAGTGTTGGACTCCTCAGCAGGCAGAGAGCTGGATTCTCCAGCTGGGATAGTGCTGGACTCATTGGCAGGCTGGGGGCTGGATTCCCCAGCTAGGATAGCATTGGATTCCTCAGCAGGCAGAGAGCTAGATTCTCCAGCTGGGATAGTGCTGGACTCATTGGCAGGCTGGGGGCTGGATTCCCCAGCTAGGATAGCATTGGATTCCTCAGCAGGCAGAGAGCTAGATTCTCCAGCTGGGACAGCACTGGATTTCTTGGCAGGCAGGGGGCTGAATTCTGCAATTGGGTTAGGGCTGGACTCATTGGCAGGCTGGGGGCTGGACACCGCAACTGGGTGAGAGTTGGACTCAGCAGGCAGAGAGCTAGATTCTCCAGCTGGGACAGCACTGGATTCATTGGCAGGCTGGGGGCTGGACCCCTCAGCAGGCAGAGTGCTAGACTCTCCAGCTGGGAGAGCGCTGGACTCATTGGCAGGCTGGGGGCTGGACACCTCAGCAGGCAGAGAGCTAGATTCTCCAGCAGGGATAGTGCTGGACTCATTGGCAGGCTGGGGGTTGGACTCCTCAGCAGGCAGAGAGCTAGATTCTCCAGCAGGGATAGTGCTGGACTCATTGGCAGGCTGGGGGCTGGACACCGCAACTGGGTGAGAGCTGGACTCAGCAGGCAGAGAGCTAGATTCTCCAGCTGGGATAGTTCTGGACTCATTGGCAGGCTGGGGGCTGAACTCTGCAACTGGTGTATGGCTGGACTGAGCAGGCGGAGGACTGGACTCTGCAGCTGCGAGAGTGTTGGACTCATTGGCAGGCTGGGGGCTGGACACCTCAGCAGGCAGAGAGCTAGATTCTCCAGCAGGGATAGTGCTGGACTCATTGGCAGGCTGGGGGCTGAACTCTGCAACTGGTTTATGGCTGGACTCATTGGCAGGCTGGGGGCTGAACTCTGCAACTGGTTTATGGCTGGACTGAGCAGGCAGAGGACTGGACTCTGCAGCTGCGAGAGTGTTGGACTCATTGGCAGGCTGGGGGCTGGACACCTCAGCAGGCAGAGAGCTAGATTCTCCAGCAGGGATAGTGCTGGACTCATTGGCAGGCTGGGGGCTGAACTCTGCAACTGGTTTATGGCTGGACTCAGCAGGCAGAGAGCTAGACTCAGTCAGCTTCCCATCAATCTCAGTAGGCAAAGACCCTGACTCCTCGACAGGGAGAGGGCTGGACTCTGCAGGCAAATTCTTCACATCAATACCTAAAGAACATTGGTGCAAAACTTGGTAGATAAGATGAAACTAGCTTTCCTCATGGTAAAGTATCAACAGAAAAGATTACCCTTTTGGATAACTAGCCCAGTTGCATTCTTCAAAGACAGCAGAACTGCCAAGTAACACTTTGCTACGACTGGCGGGTTTGGATTTTGGCTTGCATAAGGACAGGACAAGGGGCCATCTGGAAAACAAACAGCAAGAACTGGATTACAACGATCACACACATTCAATAATACAATTTTGGAATTTACAATAAAAACACAAGAGAAACATTTTAACTAAGACACGATAAGCTTAAAATACAATTCATTGAAGTGTTAAATGTGGAACTACACCAGGGCTGGACCTGTATAGTTTTGGACTTTGCCCTCCCACTACACAGGGCACAGAGATCAGAGTAGTATTCATAATTTGAATAGCTAAAACTACTGAAAGACTCATGTTTGCACTCGGTTCCGGATTACATGCATTTAAAAGTTTTACATTTTATTTTAATAAGGGCCCACTTAAAATTCGATAACCTCAGATGATACCTGGGTTTAATATTGTGGGAGGCACATTCATATTTAATGCTAAATTTAGATCTGAACTGCGTTTCCGGTGAATCATACACTGCTGCATTGTTATATTGTTTCACTAATACAGGAAGTCAGTATACCCCATCAAAACAAGTAAACATGTGAACAAAGAGACAGAATGCCATCATGATCACACGGTTTACAAACCTTTCTTCTCCAAGCGCTCTTGCTCACTACCAGTCTGGTATAAAGGATACCCAATTGGAGAGGCAAATCCTGAAGACAAAATATAAGGTTAAAGAAAGAGTTACATAAAATAAATAAAACATTTTTTTTAAAGCACTAAATCAAGGAGGATACAACTTCACCATTGAGCACCAATTCGTGACACAAGAACACCAAAAACATAAGATTTGAAACAGCCATCTTGAGTAAAGTTGCACAATCAACAATCTTAACACTGCTTTTTAAAACAAGCGTTGAGCCAGGGGTTTTAAAATAACACAGATTTTCATCACCTGGGTTCCTCGTTATAGTGGAATTAGTAAAAGAGGATCCACTCTTTAACATTCTCCTGCAGACATTGATTGGTTGATAAATTACTATTGTGATTTTTAAAATGTTCATAGATATCAATTTTGTTTGATTTTTAGAAGAAAATATTACTTGAATTTACTAAATTAATCCAACATGGTATATACTGTTTCTCCTATTTAGCTCATTACTGGGGGAGCTAAACTACTTTTAAAACAACTGTCAAAAAACTGTTAAACTGTTAAAAAAGTAGTCAAGTTAGTAATGTCACTGCTTAATTACTCCAGAGCACTGTTTTGGACACTACTAGGGGGTATTCCAGTGGCCCGTTTCAGTAAGGAGGTTCAACCAACTCTGAGTTTAAACTTAAACTTCCGTCAATGCGTAACTTTAATTCTTAATAACTGTCAATAACTTAATAACTGTTATAATATCAGAGGTGAAAACTGTAAATTATTGAACTAATATTAATTTTAATGGTATCCCATGGCCACAAAAAATAAATAAATAAATAAATAAGGGAAAAAGACAGAAAAAAGAACATGGCAGCAGCTAAAAATGAAGTATAAAAACACAATTCAATCAAGGTAAAGCTTTAAACATGAAAGGTTCAAGCGTGTGGGCTAAATTACTTTACAAACATTTGACATTAAATATCATATAAATATTTCAATGCACTGCAGCTTTTTCCAATTAGTCTAACACACTTTTCACATAATTAAATATTCTCTAATCCAACCTGTTACATTTCTTAATTAGTGGAATAAAATTAACTACTGACTTGTAGACAGCAAGAAGGCAGAGGGAGAACCTGCAGCAGCACCACTGACAGATGAAGAGGAGATGGTCAAGTATTGGAAGATTTCTAAAATCCAAAAGTAAAAATAATAACTTTTGCTTTTGTATTAGGAAACAAAGATGACCAAAAAATTTTGAATAATTTGTTTATTTAACAGCTGAGCCTGTGGTGGTGGTTACGGCTCGTACTACTCCTCCATCTGGCATCCTTCCATTCCATACAGTAATTAGTTTCATTTTCAGAAGGTGCAGTGGTGGGGATATGTTTGTCATCAATGCATCCAACCACACTGGAAATCCTGAAGGAAATTCTGATTATTGGGTTACTTCCAGAGGTCACAGAAAGATGTTATCAAGTGAACGTCATTTTCAGATCAGATTAGGCTCATTTAAACCGATTTCTACACCACTGACCTACAGTCCTGTGATACACCTCTTTGATGGATTTGTACCCAGAAAAAAATCTCAGAATGAGTGTGATAGGGATCACACTTTCCTTAAAATCTGCATACAGGACTTATAATGTGCTCTGCATCTCCGATGTTTTGAAAAAAACTACCATTTAAAATGTTACCACTCAAATCAATATGCACATGAATATGGTGTAAAAAAAAGATAATAAAATAAATAATATAAGGTATTTAGTCTTGTTTCCATGAAAGGAAAAAAAAAAACGAATTTAAGTGAATTTTTTTATTTTGCAAATTATCTGGCAATGGGGTAAGACCTATTAAAAATAGCCTATTCTTGTTTCCATTTGCATGAAGATTATTTTTCTTACCCTATGGAGAACAATTTTATATTTTAACAAGACTAAATATCTAGATAATTTTTCATCTATAGAAAATGCATCTTAACTTAATATTTATACTTGAAATAAGGCAAAAATAGCGTGAATGAATGAATGAGGTATTAAAACATTGCTTACACTTTATAAAGGGGGATGAGACGGAAAGAAACTCTGGGTTTACCGACGGAAACCTGCTTCCGACCAGGTTCGGTTCACAGAGTAAGTTACCACGGTAACTGAATCTGAGTATAAGTTACCCCAGGGGCCCGTTTCAGAAAGGAGGTTAAGTGAAAACTCTGAGTATGTTAACCCTGAAATGAGCGAAACTCTGGGTTTACAGTTTCAAAATGAGAAGTTTGTCAAACCCGGGAAAGCAGGGTAAGTCAAGCCCGTTTCAGAAAGAGAGGTAACTTATACTCAGAGTCGGTTACCATGGTAAATTACTCTGTGAACCTCACCTGGTCAGGAGCAGGTTTTCTTCGGTAAACCCAGAGTTTCTTTCCATCTCCTCCCCCTTTTTAAAGTGTAAGCGATATTTTAATACCTCATTCATTCATTCACGCTGCAAAATTGCTTTTCTTACTGAGTATTTTTGTACACCTGTAAATGTACTTTTCAGGTGTCAGTACTTTATCGTAGTGTTTTTCTTTAGAAAACTTTACGTCATAACATTCCAAAGCATAATATTGTATTTTTTACTGCACTGTTTCATATGAAATATAAATTAATACTTAATTACATTAGAAATCTATTACTTTCTTACTTTTACTCAAGTAAAAGTAATTCAAAGATTTACTTGAGGACAAGAAAGTACTTCATTTTTTATATTCTTAAGTATTAAAGGTAAAACAAACAACAACTTTTATTTATGAAATGTAGTGCAGTAAAAAGTATGATATTATGCTTTGGAATGTAGTGAAGTAAAAGTTTTCCAAAGAAAAACACTCTGATAAACTACAGATACTTTTTAAATTTACTTGAGTAAAGTAAAAATACTTCACTACTGTCCGCCTCTGCTCAAAACCACACTTCCCTACGAGTCATGGGATTTGTTTCAAACATAGTTACAATACTGCATATTTCAACTCTTGATAGCTTCAGAAACTGTTCAAATGAGCAAAGCCCCTTCTTCCAAATATCCAGTCTTTCAAATAGATAATGTGCCTCACCTGACCATTTCACAGTATTTTTACTGCACTCAGACTGATATGTTCCTATGCAATTGTTTTGATAGAGGGAAACAACCTATGATTCTATTTTTCAGAGATTTCTCTTTAAATACATTAAAATATCAGCTGTATACACAGTGACCCACATTTGGTTTTCAACCAGTGAAAAAGCTGTCATCTCTCTCTTCTAGTTTATGAGTTTAAGCTACTTTTACATCAATAATGATTTTATGAATGTATTCCAGTCTTTATAATTCAATTTAGCCAAAATCAATATCTTCTGTTCTGATTTTGTTTTTAAGAATATTACAATAACTTACCATTTGAGAGGACTTTTATTTAATTTATTTAACTTATTTACTAATTTTCATTCATTGAGTAATTATATATAGAATATATATAATTAATTAAATATATATAAGTTTATAATAAAATAAATAATAATATATAAGTTTATATATAAGTTTATAATTAAATATAAGTAATTATATATAGAATATATATGTGTCTTGATATCTTTATATATTTTTTGTGTGATTGCTGCTTTATGTCAACCATGTTCAACCTGTTTGCACATTCCTCTCTCGTACAGTCATGCTTATCTTAATATTTAATTCTACAGCATACTGTCATGCACATTCCTTTATACTTTATATTTTATATTCTGTGCTTTATATCTTATTTTTTATTAATTTTATTTTATGCATACTTCCCTTGTGTTGTATTCTACAATATTTGCACTGTGCATGGAGCGGACCTGACTCACATTTCACTGCTGGTTATACAATCTCTGTATAGTCGTGTACGTGACAAATAAAACTTGAACTTGGAACTTGAAATACACCACAAAAAAGACACTAAAATGATGGGAAAGTGTCCCAGTTTTAATACCTTTTTGTCACAAAAGGTAGAGTTTTAAAATAGATCCTAAAATTATGATCCTTGAATATTTTAGACTACTTATATTTGTCCCCTCTACTGTCACAGTTCCAGGCTTTACAGTCTACTGCATTTTATCCTATTTTACATATCTATAGTTGTGTTTTGACAATGCTGATTATTTCTTCATGTGGTTTGTAGGCTGGTCTTTTTGACAGGTGAAGCTTGCCAAGATAACTATTTTTTAAATGCATAATAACTGAACACTACAGCCCTCATGCTTTTTGCAAAGCATAAAGTCTGGTGCCAAGTATGATTTGATCACAGGAAACAATAAGCAACTTTCATCCTGCAATCACCAAAACAATGTGAAGATACTCAACTTCATTTGGAGAATAGGACTAAAGCCTTTTGAAATTTCAGATATTACCACATTTGAATAGAGCAACCCACATAATTGTCAACTTCAAGGTCTTATGAATAAAACAAGACTAACATTTTTTAGCCCTAGAATTTGCTTAACCCCAAAAGTTTGGTAAAGTCCAGGTGGTGAAAGTTGACATACTGCATGAAGACATGCAATACTCAAACCAAAACTACTTTTAAAACAGAACGGTGCCCATCCTTACACAGGCAGTTTTTAAATACTGAGGTGCTCATGAATAAGGCTCAAAGAACACATTTGTGATCAATAAAGGAACTACTGTACAGTTTTACTAAGTCAAACAGCAAAGCTTAATGTTCCTTTTTTTTTTTTTTTTTTTTTTAAAACTGACACCAACACCATAATTTTACCACCTTTGTGGAATAGTTCTGAACTTAGTTGGAGCACAGGAAGGTAGAGGCTGCATAACTGTGGTCTGTTAGGATAGTTTGGGTAAATGCAGATAAAGTTAAGGAAAATAATAAAAGCACCACTTTATCAGAAACTTTCAAGTTTTATTGACTTGAAACAAGATGTGAAAATGCCACATTTAGAGATGAACAAATCTACTAAAAGACTTCAGTGCATAAGCACATCTTGGTTGAAGCAGGCAGTTAAATGACATGTTGAGGGGTGGACTCCTCGGCAGGGTAGGGACTAGACTCCTGGGCAGGGAGAGCACTGGACTCCACAACTGGATGGGGGTTGGACTCAGTCAGCTTGCCCCCTGAGATTGATGGGAGAGTGCTCGATTCTGCAACTTTGTGAGGGCTGGACTCAGCAGGCAGAGAGATAGATTCTCCAGATGGGATAGTGCTGGACTCCTCAGCAGGCAGAGAGCTGGATTCCCCAGCTGGGAGAGTGCTGGATTCCTCAGCAGGCTGGGGGCTGGACACCTCAGCAGGCAGAGAGCTAAATTCTCCAGCAGGGATAGTGCTGGACTCATTGGCAGGCTGGGGGCTGGACACCTCAGCAGGCAGAGAGCTAGATTCTCCAGCAGGGATAGTGCTGGACTCCTCAGCAGGCAGAGAGCTAGATTTTCCAGTTGGGATAGTGCTGGACACCTCAGCAGGCAGAGAGCTAGATTCTCCAGCAGGGATAGTGCTGGACTCCTCAGCAGGCAGAGAGCTGGATTCCCCAGCTGGGAGAGTGCTGGATTCCTCAGCAGGCAGAGAGCTGGATTCCCCAGCTGGGATAGCGCTGGATTTCTTGGCAGGGAGGGGGCTGAATTCTGCAACTGGGTTAGGGCTGGACTCAGCAGGCAGAGGACTGGACTCTGTAACTGGGAGTGTGTTGGACTTCTTGGCAGGCTGGGGGCTGGATTCCCCAGCTAGGATAGCATTGGATTCCTTGGCAGGCTGGGGGCTGGACTCTGCAACTGGGTTAGGGCTGGACTCGACAGGCAGAGAGCTAGATTCTCCATCTGGGATAGTGCTGGACTCATTGGCAGGCTGGGGGCTGGACTCTGCAACTGGGTGAAAGCTGGACTCAGCAGGCAGAGAGCTAGTCTCAGTCAGCTTCCCATCAATCTCAGTGGGCAAAGAGCCAGACACCTCGACAGGGGGAGAGCTAGATTCTCCATCTGGGATAGCGCTGGATTTCTTGGCAGGCTGGGGGCTGGACACCGCAACTGGGTGAGAGCTGGACTCAGCAGGCAGAGAGCTAGATTCTCCAGCAGGGACAGCACTGGATTCCTTGGCAGGCTGGGGGTTGGACTCCTCAGCAGGCAGAGAGCTAGATTCTCCAGCTGGGATAGCATTGGATTCATTGGCAGGCTGGGGGCTGGACCCCTCAGCAGGCAGAGTGCTAGACTCTCCAGCTGGGAGAGCGCTGGACTCATTGGCAGGCTGGGGGCTGGACACCTCAGCAGGCAGAGAGCTAGATTCTCCAGCAGGGATAGTGCTGGACTCATTGGCAGGCTGGGGGCTGGACTCTGCAACTGGGTGAAAGCTGGACTCAGCAGGCAGAGAGCTAGATTCTCCAGCTGGGACAGCACTGGATTCCTTGGCAGGCTGGGGGCTGGACTCCTCAGCAGGCAGAGAGCTAGATTCTCCAGCAGGGATAGTGCTGGACTCATTGGCAGGCTGGGGGCTGGACACCTCAGCAGGCAGAGAGCTAGATTCTCCAGCAGGGATAGTGCTGGACTCATTGGCAGGCTGGGGGTTGGACTCCTCAGCAGGCAGAGAGCTGGATTCCCCAGCTGGGATAGCGCTGGATTTCTTGGCAGGGAGGGGGCTGAATTCTGCAACTGGGTTAGGGCTGGACTCAGCAGGCAGAGGACTGGACTCTGTAACTGGGAGAGTGTTGGACTCCTTGGCAGGCTGGGGGCTGGATTCCCCAGCTAGGATAGCATTGGATTCCTTGGCAGGCTGGGGGCTGGACTCTGAAACTGGGTTAGGGCTGGACTCGACAGGCAGAGAGCTAGATTCTCCATCTGGGATAGTGCTGGACTCATTGGCAGGCTGGGGGCTGGACTCTGCAACTGGGTGAAAGCTGGACTCAGCATGCAGAGAGCTAGTCTCAGTCAGCTTCCCATCAATCTCAGTGGGCAAAGAGCCAGACACCTCGACAGGCAGAGAGCTAGATTTTCCAGCTGGGACAGCACTGGATTCCTTGGCAGGCTGGGGGCTGGACTCCTCAGCAGGCAGAGAGCTAGATTCTCCAGCAGGGATAGTGCTGGACTCATTGGCAGGCTGGGGGCTGGACACCTCAGCAGGCAGAGAGCTAGATTCTCCAGCAGGGATAGTGCTGGACTCCTCAGCAGGCAGAGAGCTGGATTCCCCAGCTGGGATAGCGCTGGATTTCTTGGCAGGGAGGTGGCTGAATTCTGCAACTGGGTTAGGGCTGGACTCAGCAGGCAGAGGACTGGACTCTGTAACTGGGAGAGTGTTGGACTCCTTGGCAGGCTGGGGGCTGGAATCCCCAGCTAGGATAGCATTGGATTCCTTGGCAGGCTGGGGGCTAGACTCCTCAGTATGCAGTGGGCTAGATTCTACAGTTGGGAAAGCATTGGATTCCTTGGCAGGCTGGGGGCTGGACTCTGCAACTGGGTTAGGGCTGGACTCGACAGGCAGAGAGCTAGATTCTCCATCTGGGATAGTGCTGGACTCATTGGCAGGCTGGGGGCTGGACTCTGCAACTGGGTGAAAGCTGGACTCAGCATGCAGAGAGCTAGTCTCAGTCAGCTTCCCATCAATCTCAGTGGGCAAAGAGCCAGACACCTCGACAGGCAGAGAGCTAGATTCTCCAGCTGGGACAGCACTGGATTCCTTGGCAGGCTGGGGGCTGGACTCCTCAGCAGGCAGAGAGCTAGATTCTCCAGCAGGGATAGTGCAGGACTCATTGGCAGGCTGGGGGCTGGACACCTCAGCAGGCAGAGAGCTAGATTCTCCAGCAGGGATAGTGCTGGACTCCTCAGCAGGCAGAGAGCTGGATTCCCCAGCTGGGAGAGTGCTGGATTCCTCAGCAGGCAGAGGGCTAGATTCAGTCAGCTTTTCATCAACCTCAGTGGGCAAAGCGCCTAATACCTCGACAGGGAGAGAGCTAGACTCCCAAGCTGGGATAGCGCTGGATTTCTCGGCAGGGAGGGGGCTGAATTCTGCAACTGGGTTAGGGCTGGACTCAGCAGGCAGAGGACTGGACTCTGTAACTGGGAGAGTGTTGGACTCCTTGGCAGGCTGGGGGCTGGATTCCCCAGCTAGGATAACGTTGGATTCCTCAGCAGGCAGAGAGCTAGATTCTCCAGCTGGGATAGTGCTGGACTCATTGGCAGGCTGGGGGCTGGATTCCCCAGCTAGGATAGCATTGGATTCCTCAGCAGGCAGAGAGCTAGATTCTCCAGCTGGGACAGCACTGGATTCCTTGGCAGGCAGGGGGCTGAATTCTGCAATTGGGTTAGGGCTGGACTCATTGGCAGGCTGGGGGCTGGACACCGCAACTGGGTGAGAGTTGGACTCAGCAGGCAGAGTGCTAGACTCTCCAGCTGGGAGAGCGCTGGACTCATTGGCAGGCTGGGGGCTGGACACCTCAGCAGGCAGAGTGCTAGACTCTCCAGCTGGGAGAGCGCTGGACTCATTGGCAGGCTGTGGGCTGGACACCGCAACTGGGAGAGAGCTAGATTCTCCAGCTGGGACAGCATTGGAAGGCTGGGGGCTAAACTCTGCAACTGGTGTATGGCTGGACGGAGCAGGCAGAGGACTGGACTCTGCAGCTGCGAGAGTGTTGGACTCATTGGCAGGCTGGGGGCTGGACACCTCAGCAGGCAGAGAGCTAGATTCTCCAGCAGGGATAGTGCTGGACTCATTGGCAGGCTGGGGGCTGAACTCTGCAACTGGTTTATGGCTGGACTCATTGGCAGGCTGGGGGCTGAACTCTGCAACTGGTTTATGGCTGGACTGAGCAGGCAGAGGACTGGACTCTGCAGCTGCGAGAGTGTTGGACTCATTGGCAGGCTGGGGGCTGGACACCTCAGCAGGCAGAGAGCTAGATTCTCCAGCAGGGATAGTGCTGGACTCATTGGCAGGCTGGGGGCTGAACTCTGCAACTGGTTTATGGCTGGACTCATTGGCAGGCTGGGGGCTGAACTCTGCAACTGGTTTATGGCTGGACTGAGCAGGCAGAGGACTGGACTCTGCAGCTGCGAGAGTGTTGGACTCATTGGCAGGCTGGGGGCTGGACACCTCAGCAGGCAGAGAGCTAGATTCTCCAGCAGGGATAGTGCTGGACTCATTGGCAGGCTGGGGGCTGAACTCTGCAACTGGTTTATGGCTGGACTCATTGGCAGGCTGGGGGCTGAACTCTGCAACTGGTTTATGGCTGGACCGAGCAGGCAGAGGACTGGACTCTGCAGCTGCGAGAGTGTTGGACTCATTGGCAGGCTGGGGGCTGGACACCTCAGCAGGCAGAGAGCTAGATTCTCCAGCAGGGATAGTGCTGGACTCATTGGCAGGCTGGGGGCTGAACTCTGCAACTGGTTTATGGCTAGACTCATTGGCAGGCTGGGGGCTGAACTCTGCAACTGGTTTATGGCTGGACTGAGCAGGCAGAGGACTGGACTCTGCAGCTGCGAGAGTGTTGGACTCATTGGCAGGCTGGGGGCTGGACACCTCAGCAGGCAGAGAGCTAGATTCTCCAGCAGGGATAGTGCTGGACTCATTGGCAGGCTGGGGGCTGAACTCTGCAACTGGTTTATGGCTGGACTCAGCAGGCAGAGAGCTAGACTCGGTCAGCTTCCCATCAATCTCAGTAGGCAAAGACCCTGACTCCTCGACAGGGAGAGGGCTGGACTCCGCAGGCAAATTCTTCACATCAATACCTAAAGAACATTGGTGCAAAACTTGGCAGATAAGATGAAACTAGCTTTCCTCATGGTAAAGTATCAACAGAAAAGATTACCCTTTTGGATAACTAGCCCAGTTGCATTCTTCAAAGACAGCAGAACTGCCAAGTAACACTTTGCTACGACTGGCGGGTTTGGATTTTGGCTTGCATAAGGACAGGACAAGGGGCCATCTGGAAAACAAACAGCAAGAACTGGATTACAACGATCACACACATTCAATAATACAATTTTGGAATTTACGATAAAAACACAAGAGAAACATTTTAACTAAGACACGATAAGCTTAAAATACAATTCATTGAAGTGTTAAATGTGGAACTACACCAGGGGTGGACCTGTATAGTTTTGGACTTTGCCCTCCCACTACACAGGGCACAGAGATCAGAGTAGTATTCATAATTTGAATAGCTAAAACTACTGAAAGACTCATGTTTGCACTCTGTTCCGGATTACATGCATTTAAAAGTTTTACATTTTATTTTAATAAGGGCCCACTTAAAATTCGATAACCTCAGATGATACCTGGGTTTAATATTGTGGGAGGCACATTCATATTTAATGCTAAATTTAGATCTGAACTGCGTTTCCGGTGAATCATACACTGCTGCATTGTTATATTGTTTCACTAATACAGGAAGTCAGTATACCCCATCAAAACAAGTACACATGTGAACAAAGAGACAGAATGCCATCATGATCACACAGTTTACAAACCTTTCTTCTCCAAGCGCTCTTGCTCACTACCAGTCTGGTATAAAGGATACCCAATTGGAGAGGCAAATCCTGAAGACAAAATATAAGGTTAAAGAAAGAGTTACATAAAATAAATAAAACATTTTTTTTAAAGCACTACATCAAGGAGGATACAACTTCACCATTGAGCACCAATTCGTGACACAAGAACACCAAAAACATAAGATTTGAAACAGCCATCTTGAGTAAAGTTGCACAATCAACAATCTTAACACTGCTTTTTAAAACAAGCGTTGAGCCAGGGGTTTTAAAATAACACAGATTTTCATCACCTGGGTTCCTCGTTATAGTGGAATTAGTAAAAGAGGATCCACTCATTAACATTCTCCTGCAGACATTGATTGGTTGATAAATTACTATTGTGATTTTTAAAATGTTCATAGATATCAATTTTATTTGATTTTTAGAAGAAAATATTACTTGAATTTACTAAATTAATCCAACATGGTATATACTGTTTCTCCTATTTAGCTCATTACTGGGGGAGCTAAACTACTTTTAAAACAACTGTCAAAAAACTGTTAAACTGTTAAAAAAGTAGTCAAGTTAGTAATGTCACTGCTTAATTACTCCAGAGCACTGTTTTGGACACTACTAGGGGGTATTCCAGGGGCCCGTTTCAGTAAGGAGGTTCAACCAACTCTGAGTTTAAACTTAAACTTCCGTCAATGCGTAACTTTAATTCTTAATAACTGTCAATAACTTAATAACTGTTATAATATCAGAGGTGAAAACTGTAAATTATTGAACTAATATTCATTTTAATGGTATCCCATAGCCACAAAAAATAAATAAATAAATAAATAAGGGAAAAAGACAGAAAAAAGAACATGGCAGCAGCTAAAAATGAAGTATAAAAACACAATTCAATTAAGGTAAAGCTTTAAACATGAAAGGTTCAAGCGTGTGGGCTAAATTACTTTACAAACATTTGACATTAAATATCATATAAATATTTCAATGCACTGCAGCTTTTTCCACGTAGTCTAACACACTTTTCACATAATTAAATATTCTCTAATCCAACATGTTACATTTCTTAATTAGTGGAATAAAATTAACTACTGACTTGTAGACAGCAAGAAGGCAGAGGGAGAACCTGCAGCAGCACCACTGACAGATGAAGAGGAGATGGTCAAGTATTGGAAGATTTCTAAAATCCAAAAGTAAAAATAATAACTTTTGCTTTTGTATTAGGAAACAAAAGATGACCAAAAAATTGTGAATAATTTGTTTATTTAACAGCTGAGCCTGTGGTGGTGGTTACGGCTCGTACTACTCCTCCATCTGGCATCCTTCCATTCCATACAGTAATTAGTTTCATTTTCAGAAGGTGCAGTGGTGGGGATATGTTTGTCATCAATGCATCCAACCACACTGGAAATCCTGAAGGAAATTCTGATTATTGGGTTACTTCCAGAGGTCACAGAAAGATGTTATCAAGTGAACGTCATTTTCAGATCAGATTAGGCTCATTTAAACCGATTTCTACACCACTGACCTACAGTCCTGTGATACACCTCTTTGATGGATTTGTACCCAGAAAAAAATCTCAGAATGAGTGTGATAGGGATGCACACTTTCCTTAAAATCTGCATACAGGACTTATAATGTGCTCTGCATCTCCGATGTTTTGAAAAAAACTACCATTTAAAATGTTACCACTCAAATCAATATGCACATGAATATGGTGTAAAAAAAAAGATAATAAAATAAATAATATAAGGTATTTAGTCTTGTTTCCATGAAAGGAAAAAAAAAACGAATTTAAGTGAATTTTTTTATTTTGCAAATTATCTGGCAATGGGGTAAGACCTATTAAAAATAGCCTATTCTTGTTTCCATTTGCATGAAGATTATTTTTCTTACCCTATGGAGAACAATTTTATATTTTAACAAGACTAAATATCTAGATAATTTTTCATCTATAGAAAATGCATCTTAACTTAATATTTATACTTGAAATAAGGCAAAAATGAATGAATGAATGAGGTATTAAAACATTGCTTACACTTTATAAAGGGGGATGAGATGGAAAGAAACTCTGGGTTTACCGAAAGAAACCTGCTTCCGACCAGGTTAGGTTCACAGAGTAAGTTACCACGGTAACTGAATCTGAGTGTAAGTTACCCCAGGGGCCCGTTTCAGAAAGGAGGTTAAGTGAAAACTCTGAGTATGTTAACCCTGAAATGAGGGAAACTCTGGGTTTTCAGTTTCAAAATGAGAGGTTTGTCAAACCCGGGAAAGCAGGGTAAGTCAAGCCCGTTTCAGAAAGAGAGGTAACTTATACTCAGAGTCGGTTACCATGGTAAATTACTCTGTGAACCTCACCTGGTCAGGAGCAGGTTTTCTTCGGTAAACCCAGAGTTTCTTTCCATCTCCTCCCCCTTTTTAAAGTGTAAGCGATATTTTAATACCTCATTCATTCATTCACGCTGCAAAATTGCTTTTCTTACTGAGTATTTTTGTACACCTGTAAATGTACTTTTCAGGTGTCAGTACTTTATCGTAGTGTTTTTCTTTAGAAAACTTTACTTCATAACATTCCAAAGCATAATATTGTATTTTTTACTGCACTGTTTCATATGAAATATAAATTAATACTTAATTACATTAGAAATCTATTACTTTCTTACTTTTACTCAAGTAAAAGTAATTCAAAGATTTACTTGAGGACAAGAAAGTACTTCATTTTTTATATTCTTAAGTATTAAAGGTAAAACAAACAACAACTTTTATTTATGAAATGTAGTGCAGTAAAAAGTATGATATTATGCTTTGGAATGTAGTGAAGTAAAAGTTTTCCAAAGAAAAACACTTGAGTAAACACTTGAGTTAAATTTACTTGAGTAAAGTAAAAATACTTCACTACTGTCCGCCTCTGCTCAAAACCACACTTCCCTATGAGTCATGGGATTTGTTTCAAACATAGTTACAATACTGCATATTTCAACTCTTGATAGCTTCAGAAACTGTTCAAATGAGCAAAGCCCCTTCTTCCAAATATCCAGTCTTTCAAATAGATAATGTGCCTCACCTGACCATTTCACAGTATTTTTACTGCACTCAGACTGATATGTTCCTATGCAATTGTTTTGATAGAGGGAAACAACCTATGATTCTATTTTTCAGAGATTTCTCTTTAAATACATTAAAATATCAGCTGTATACACAGTGACCCACATTTGGTTTTCAACCAGTGAAAAAGCTGTCATCTCTCTCTTCTAGTTTATGAGTTTAAGCTACTTTTACATCAATAATGATTTTATGAAAGTATTCCAGTCTTTATAATTCAATTTAGCCAAAATCAATATCTTCTGTTCTGATTTTGTTTTTAAGAATATTACAATAACTTACCATTTGAGAGGACTTTTATTTAATTTATTTAACTTATTTACTAATTTTCATTCATTGAGTAATTATATATAGAATATATATAATTAATTAAATATATATAAGTTTATAATAAAATAAATAATAATATATAAGTTTATATATAAGTTTATAATTAAATATAAGTAATTATATATAGAATATATATGTGTCTTGATATCTTTATATCTTTTTTATTTTTTTTTTGTGATTGCTGCTTCATGTCAACCATGTTCAACCTGTTTGCACATTCCTCTCTCGTACAGTCATGCTTATCTTAATATTTAATTCTACAGCATACTGTCATGCACATTCCTTTATACTTTATATTTTATATTCTGTGCTTTATATCTTATTTTTTATTCATTTTATTTTATGCATACTTCCCTTGTGTTGTATTCTACAATATTTGCACTGTCCATGGAGCGGACCTGACTCACATTTCACTGCTGGTTATACAATCTCTGTATAGTCGTGTACGTGACAAATAAAACTTGAACTTGGAACTTGAAATACACCACAAAAAAGACACTAAAATGATGGGAAAGTGTCCCAGTTTTAATACCTTTTTGTCACAAAAGGTAGAGTTTTAAAATAGATCCTAAAATTATGATCCTTGAATATTTTAGACTACTTATATTTGTCCCATCTACTGTCACAGTTCCAGGCTTTACAGTCTACTGCATTTTATCCTATTTTACATATCTATAGTTGTGTTTTGACAATGCTGATTATTTCTTCATGTGGTTTGTAGGCTGGTCTTTTTGACAGGTGAAGCTTGCCAAGATAACTATTTTTTAAATGCATAATAACTGAACACTACAGCCCTCATGCTTTTTGCAAAGCATAAAGTCTGGTGCCAAGTATGATTTGATCACAGGAAACAATAAGCAACTTTCATCCTGCAATCACCAAAACAATGTGAAGATACTCAACTTCATTTGGAGGATAGGACTAAAGCCTTTTGAAATTTCAGATATTACCACATTTGAATAGAGCAAACCACATAATTGTCAACTTCAAGGTCTTATGAATAAAACAAGCCTAACATTTTTTAGCCCTAGAATTTGTTTAACCCCAAAAGTTTGGTAAAGTCCAGGTGGTGAAAGTTGACATACTGCATGAAGACATGCAATACTCAAACCAAAACTACTTTTAAAACAGAACGGTGCCCATCCTTACACAGGCAGTTTTTAAATACTGAGGGGCTCATGAATAAGGCTCAAAGAACACATTTGTGATCAATAAAGGAACTACTGTACAGTTTTACAAAATCAAACAGCAAAGCTTAATGTTCCTTTTTTTTTTTTTTTTTTTTTTTTTAAACTGACACCAACACCATAATTTTACCACCTTTGTGGAATAGTTCTGAACTTAGTTGGAGCACAGGAAGGTAGAGGCTGCATAACTGTTGTCTGTTAGGATAGTTTGGGTAAATGCAGATAAAGTTAAGGAAAATAATAAAAGCACCACTTTATCAGAAACTTTCAAGTTTTATTGACTTGAAACAAGATGTGAAAATGCCACATTTAGAGATGAACAAATCTACTAAAAGACTTCAGTGCATAAGCACATCTTGGTTGAAGCAGGCAGTTAAATGACATGTTGAGGGGTGGACTCCTCGGCAGGGTAGGGACTAGACTCCTGGGCAGGGAGAGCACTGGACTCCACAACTGGATGGGGGTTGGACTCAGTCAGCTTGCCCCCTGAGATTGATGGGAGAGTGCTCGATTCTGCAACTTTGTGAGGGCTGGACTCAGCAGGCAGAGAGATAGATTCTCCAGATGGGATAGTGCTGGACTCCTCAGCAGGCAGAGAGCTGGATTCCCCAGCTGGGATAGTGCTGGACTCCTCAGCAGGCAGAGAGCTGGATTCCCCAGCTGGGAGAGTGCTGGATTCCTCAGCAGGCTGGGGGCTGGACACCTCAGCAGGCAGAGAGCTAAATTCTCCAGCAGGGATAGTGCTGGACTCATTGGCAGGCTGGGGGCTGGACTCCTCAGCAGGCAGAGAGCTAGATTCTCCAGCAGGGATAGTGCTGGACTCCTCAGCAGGCAGAGAGCTAGATTTTCCAGTCGGGATAGTGCTGGACACCTCAGCAGGCAGAGAGCTAGATTCTCCAGCAGGGATAGTGCTGGACTCCTCAGCAGGCAGAGAGCTGGATTCCCCAGCTGGGAGAGTGCTGGATTCCTCAGCAGGCAGAGAGCTGGATTCCCCAGCTGGGATAGCGCTGGATTTCTTGGCAGGGAGGGGGCTGAATTCTGCAACTGGGTTAGGGCTGGACTCAGCAGGCAGAGGACTGGACTCTGTAACTGGGAGTGTGTTGGACTTCTTGGCAGGCTGGGGGCTGGATTCCCCAGCTAGGATAGCATTGGATTCCTTGGCAGGCTGGGGGCTGGACTCTGCAACTGGGTTAGGGCTGGACTCGACAGGCAGAGAGCTAGATTCTCCATCTGGGATAGTGCTGGACTCATTGGCAGGCTGGGGGCTGGACTCTGCAACTGGGTGAAAGCTGGACTCAGCAGGCAGAGAGCTAGTCTCAGTCAGCTTCCCATCAATCTCAGTGGGCAAAGAGCCAGACACCTCGACAGGGGGAGAGCTGGATTCTCCATCTGGGATAGCGCTGGATTTCTTGGCAGGCTGGGGGCTGGACACCGCAACTGGGTGAGAGCTGGACTCAGCAGGCAGAGAGCTAGATTCTCCAGCTGGGACAGCACTGGATTCCTTGGCAGGCTGGGGGTAGGACTCCTCAGCAGGCAGAGAGCTAGATTCTCCAGCTGGGATAGCAATGGATTCATTGGCAGGCTGGGGGCTGGACCCCTCAGCAGGCAGAGTGCTAGACTCTCCAGCTGGGAGAGCGCTGGACTCATTGGCTGGCTGGGGGCTGGACATCTCAGCAGGCAGAGAGCTAGATTCTCCAGCAGGGATAGTGCTGGACTCATTGGCAGGCTGGGGGCTGGACTCTGCAACTGGGTGAAAGCTGGACTCAGCAGGCAGAGAGCTAGATTCTCCAGCTGGGACAGCACTGGATTCCTTGGCAGGCTGGGGGCTGGACTCCTCAGCAGGCAGAGAGCTAGATTCTCCAGCAGGGATAGTGCTGGACTCATTGGCAGGCTTGGGGCTGGACACCTCAGCAGGCAGAGAGCTAGATTCTCCAGCAGGGATAGTGCTGGACTCATTGGCAGGCTGGGGGCTGGACACCTCAGCAGGCAGAGAGCTAGATTCTCCAGCAGGGATAGTGCTGGACTCATTGGCAGGCTGGGGGTTGGACTCCTCAGCAGGCAGAGAGCTGGATTCCCCAGCTGGGATAGCGCTGGATTTCTTGGCAGGGAGGGGGCTGAATTCTGCAACTGGGTTAGGGCTGGACTCAGCAGGCAGAGGACTGGACTCTGTAACTGGGAGAGTGTTGGACTCCTTGGCATGCTGGGGGCTGGATTCCCCAGCTAGGATAGCATTGGATTCCTTGACAGGCTGGGGGCTGGACTCTGAAACTGGGTTAGGGCTGGACTCGACAGGCAGAGAGCTAGATTCTCCATCTGGGATAGTGCTGGACTCATTGGCAGGCTGGGGGCTGGACTCTGCAACTGGGTGAAAGCTGGACTCAGCATGCAGAGAGCTAGTCTCAGTCAGCTTCCCATCAATCTCAGTGGGCAAAGAGCCAGACACCTCGACAGGCAGAGAGCTAGATTTTCCAGCTGGGACAGCACTGGATTCCTTGGCAGGCTGGGGGCTGGACTCCTCAGCAGGCAGAGAGCTAGATTCTCCAGCAGGGATAGTGCTGGACTCATTGGCAGGCTGGGGGCTGGACACCTCAGCAGGCAGAGAGCTAGATTCTCCAGCAGGGATAGTGCTGGACTCCTCAGCAGGCAGAGAGCTGGATTCCCCAGCTGGGAGAGTGCTGGATTCCTCAGCAGGCAGAGGGCTAGATTCAGTCAGCTTTTCATCAACCTCAGTGGGCAAAGCGCCTAATACCTCGACAGGGAGAGAGCTAGACTCCCAAGCTGGGATAGCGCTGGATTTCTCGGCAGGGAGGGGGCTGAATTCTGCAACTGGGTTAGGGCTGGACTCGACAGGCAGAGAGCTAGATTCTCCATCTGGGATAGTGCTGGACTCCTTGGCATGCTGGGGGCTGGATTCCTCAGCTAGGATAACGTTGGATTCCTCAGCAGGCAGAGAGCTAGATTCTCCAGCTGGGATAGTGCTGGACTCATTGGCAGGCTGGGGGCTGGATTCCCCAGCTAGGATAGCATTGGATTCCTCAGCAGGCAGAGAGCTAGATTCTCCAGCTGGGACAGCACTGGATTCCTTTGCAGGCAGGGGGCTGAATTCTGCAATTGGGTTAGGGCTGGACTCATTGGCAGGCTGGGGGCTGGACACCGCAACTGGGTGAGAGTTGGACTCAGCAGGCAGAGTGCTAGACTCTCCAGCTGGGAGAGCGCTGGACTCATTGGCAGGCTGGGGGCTGGACACCTCAGCAGGCAGAGAGCTAGATTCTCCAGCAGGGATAGTGCTGGACTCTTTGGCAGGCTGTGGGCTGGACACCGCAACTGGGAGAGAGCTAGACTCCCAAGCTGGGATAGCGCTGGATTTCTTGGCAGGCAGTGGGCTAGACGCAGACAGCTTCATCCCATCAACCTCAGTGGGCAGAGTGCTAGATTTCCCAGCAGGCAGAACACCAGACTCTGCAACTGAGTGGAGGCTGGGCTCCTTGGAGGGCTGAGCACATGACTTCTCAGCAGGGTGGGAGCTGGACCCTTCAGCTGAGAGAGGAATGGACACCTCAGCAGGCAGAGAGCTAGATTCTCCAGCAGGGATAGTGCTGGACTCATTGGCAGGCTGGGGGCTGAACTCTGCAACTGGTTTATGGCTGGACTGAGCAGGCAGAGGACTGGACTCTGCAGCTGCGAGAGTGTTGGACTCATTGGCAGGATGGGGGCTGGACACCTCAGCAGGCAGAGAGCTAGATTCTCCAGCAGGGATAGTGCTGGACTCATTGGCAGGCTGGGGGCTGAACTCTGCAACTGGTTTATGGCTGGACTCATTGGCAGGCTGGGGGCTGAACTCTGCAACTGGTTTATGGCTGGACTCAGCAGGCAGAGAGCTAGACTCGGTCAGCTTCCCATCAATCTCAGTAGGCAAAGACCCTGACTCCTCGACAGGGAGAGGGCTGGACTCTGCAGGCAAATTCTTCACATCAATACCTAAAGAACATTGGTGCAAAACTTGGCAGATAAGATGAAACTAGCTTTCCTCATGGTAAAGTATCAACAGAAAAGATTACCCTTTTGGATAACTAGCCCAGTTGCATTCTTCAAAGACAGCAGAACTGCCAAGTAACACTTTGCTACGACTGGCGGGTTTGGATTTTGGCTTGCATAAGGACAGGACAAGGGGCCATCTGGAAAACAAACAGCAAGAACTGGATTACAACGATCACACACATTCAATAATACAATTTTGGAATTTACAATAAAAACACAAGAGAAACATTTTAACTAAGACACGATAAGCTTAAAATACAATTCATTGAAGTGTTAAATGTGGAACTACACCAGGGGTGGACCTGTATAGTTTTGGACTTTGCCCTCCCACTACACAGGGCACAGAGATCAGAGTAGTATTCATAATTTGAATAGCTAAAACTACTGAAAGACTCATGTTTGCACTCTGTTCCAGATTACATGCATTTAAAAGTTTTACATTTTATTTTAATAAGGGCCCACTTAAAATTCGATAACCTCAGATGATACCTGGGTTTAATATTGTGGGAGGCACATTCATATTTAATGCTAAATTTAGATCTGAACTGCGTTTCCGGTGAATCATACACTGCTGCATTGTTATATTGTTTCACTAATACAGGAAGTCAGTATACCCCATCAAAACAAGTAAACATGTGAACAAAGAGACAGAATGCCATCATGATCACACGGTTTACAAACCTTTCTTCTCCAAGCGCTCTTGCTCACTACCAGTCTGGTATAAAGGATACCCAATTGGAGAGGCAAATCCTGAAGACAAAATATAAGGTTAAAGAAAGAGTTACATAAAATAAATAAAACATTTTTTTTAAAGCACTAAATCAAGGAGGATACAACTTCACCATTGAGCACCAATTCGTGACACAAGAACACCAAAAACATAAGATTTGAAACAGCCATCTTGAGTAAAGTTGCACAATCAACAATCTTAACACTGCTTTTTAAAACAAGCGTTGAGCCAGGGGTTTTAAAATAACACAGATTTTCATCACCTGGGTTCCTCGTTATAGTGGAATTAGTAAAAGAGGATCCACTCATTAACATTCTCCTGCAGACATTGATTGGTTGATAAATTACTATTGTGATTTTTAAAATGTTCATAGATATCAATTTTATTTGATTTTTAGAAGAAAATATTACTTGAATTTACTAAATTAATCCAACATGGTATATACTGTTTCTCCTATTTAGCTCATTACTGGGGGAGCTAAACTACTTTTAAAACAACTGTCAAAAAACTGTTAAACTGTTAAAAAAGTAGTCAAGTTAGTAATGTCACTGCTTAATTACTCCAGAGCACTGTTTTGGACACTACTAGGGGGTATTCCAGGGGCCCGTTTCAGTAAGGAGGTTCAACCAACTCTGAGTTTAAACTTAAACTTCCGTCAATGCGTAACTTTAATTCTTAATAACTGTCAATAACTTAATAACTGTTATAATATCAGAGGTGAAAACTGTAAATTATTGAACTAATATTCATTTTAATGGTATCCCATGGCCACAAAAAATAAATAAATAAGGGAAAAAGACAGAAAAAAGAACATGGCAGCAGCTAAAAATGAAGTATAAAAACACAATTCAATCAAGGTAAAGCTTTAAACATGAAAGGTTCAAGCGTGTGGGCTAAATTACTTTACAAACATTTGACATTAAATATCATATAAATATTTCAATGCACTGCAGCTTTTTCCACTTAGTCTAACACACTTTTCACATAATTAAATATTCTCTAATCCAACATGTTACATTTCTTAATTAGTGGAATAAAATTAACTACTGACTTGTAGACAGCAAGAAGGCAGAGGGAGAACCTGCAGCAGCACCACTGACAGATGAAGAGGAGATGGTCAAGTATTGGAAGATTTCTAAAATCCAAAAGTAAAAATAATAACTTTTGCTTTTGTATTAGGAAACAAAGATGACCAAAAAATTGTGAATAATTTGTTTATTTAACAGCTGAGCCTGTGGTGGTGGTTACGGCTCGTACTACTCCTCCATCTGGCATCCTTCCATTCCATACAGTAATTAGTTTCATTTTCAGAAGGTGCAGTGGTGGGGATATGTTTGTCATCAATGCATCCAACCACACTGGAAATCCTGAAGGAAATTCTGATTATTGGGTTACTTCCAGAGGTCACAGAAAGATGTTATCAAGTGAACGTCATTTTCAGATCAGATTAGGCTCATTTAAACCGATTTCTACACCACTGACCTACAGTCCTGTGATACACCTCTTTGATGGATTTGTACCCAGAAAAAAATCTCAGAATGAGTGTGATAGGGATCACACTTTCCTTAAAATCTGCATACAGGACTTATAATGTGCTCTGCATCTCCGATGTTTTGAAAAAAACTACCATTTAAAATGTTACCACTCAAATCAATATGCACATGAATATGGTGTAAAAAAAAAGATAATAAAATAAATAATATAAGGTATTTAGTCTTGTTTCCATGAAAGGAAAAAAAAAACGAATTTAAGTGAATTTTTTTATTTTGCAAATTATCTGGCAATGGGGTAAGACCTATTAAAAATAGCCTATTCTTGTTTCCATTTGCATGAAGATTATTTTTCTTACCCTATGGAGAACAATTTTATATTTTAACAAGACTAAATATCTAGATAATTTTTCATCTATAGAAAATGCATCTTAACTTAATATTTATACTTGAAATAAGGCAAAAATGAATGAATGAATGAGGTATTAAAACATTGCTTACACTTTATAAAGGGGGATGAGACGGAAAGAAACTCTGGGTTTACCGACGGAAACCTGCTTCCGACCAGGTTAGGTTCACAGAGTAAGTTACCACGGTAACTGAATCTGAGTGTAAGTTACCCCAGGGGCCCGTTTCAGAAAGGAGGTTAAGTGAAAACTCTGAGTATGTTAACCCTGAAATGAGCGAAACTCTGGGTTTTCAGTTTCAAAATGAGAAGTTTGTCAAACCCGGGAAAGCAGGGTAAGTCAAGCCCGTTTCAGAAAGAGAGGTAACTTATACTCAGAGTCGGTTACCATGGTAAATTACTCTGTGAACCTCACCTGGTCAGGAGCAGGTTTTCTTCGGTAAACCCAGAGTTTCTTTCCATCTCCTCCCCCTTTTTAAAGTGTAAGCGATATTTTAATACCTCATTCATTCATTCACGCTGCAAAATTGCTTTTCTTACTGAGTATTTTTGTACACCTGTAAATGTACTTTTCAGGTGTCAGTACTTTATCGTAGTGTTTTTCTTTAGAAAACTTTACGTCATAACATTCCAAAGCATAATATTGTATTTTTTACTGCACTGTTTCATATGAAATATAAATTAATACTTAATTACATTAGAAATCTATTACTTTCTTACTTTTACTCAAGTAAAAGCAATTCAAAGATTTACTTGAGGACAAGAAAGTACTTCATTTTTTATATTCTTAAGTATTAAAGGTAAAACAAACAACAACTTTTATTTATGAAATGTAGTGCAGTAAAAAGTATGATATTATGCTTTGGAATGTAGTGAAGTAAAAGTTTTCCAAAGAAAAACACTCTGATAAACTACAGATACTTTTTAAATTTACTTGAGTAAAGTAAAAATACTTCACTACTGTCCGCCTCTGCTCAAAACCACACTTCCCTACGAGTCATGGGATTTGTTTCAAACATAGTTACAATACTGCATATTTCAACTCTTGATAGCTTCAGAAACTGTTCAAATGAGCAAAGCCCCTTCTTCCAAATATCCAGTCTTTCAAATAGATAATGTGCCTCACCTGACCATTTCACAGTATTTTTACTGCACTCAGACTGATATGTTCCTATGCAATTGTTTTGATAGAGGGAAACAACCTATGATTCTATTTTTCAGAGATTTCTCTTTAAATACATTAAAATATCAGCTGTATACACAGTGACCCACATTTGGTTTTCAACCAGTGAAAAAGCTGTCATCTCTCTCTTCTAGTTTATGAGTTTAAGCTACTTTTACATCAATAATGATTTTATGAATGTATTCCAGTCTTTATAATTCAATTTAGCCAAAATCAATATCTTCTGTTCTGATTTTGTTTTTAAGAATATTACAATAACTTACCATTTGAGAGGACTTTTATTTAATTTATTTAACTTATTTACTAATTTTCATTCATTGAGTAATTATATATAGAATATATATAATTAATTAAATATATATAAGTTTATAATAAAATAAATAATAATATATAAGTTTATAATTAAATATAAGTAATTATATATAGAATATATATGTGTCTTGATATCTTGATATATTTTTTGTGTGATTGCTGCTTCATGTCAACCATGTTCAACCTGTTTGCACATTCCTCTCTCGTACAGTCATGCTTATCTTAATATTTAATTCTACAGCATACTGTCATGCACATTCCTTTATACTTTATATTTTATATTCTGTGCTTTATATCTTATTTTTTATTAATTTTATTTTATGCATACTTCCCTTGTGTTGTATTCTACAATATTTGCACTGTGCATGGAGCGGACCTGACTCACATTTCACTGCTGGTTATACAATCTCTGTATAGTCGTGTACGTGACAAATAAAACTTGAACTTGGAACTTGAAATACACCACAAAAAAGACACTAAAATGATGGGAAAGTGTCCCAGTTTTAATACCTTTTTGTCACAAAAGGTAGAGTTTTAAAATAGATCCTAAAATTATGATCCTTGAATATTTTAGACTACTTATATTTGTCCCCTCTACTGTCACAGTTCCAGGCTTTACAGTCTACTGCATTTTATCCTATTTTACATATCTATAGTTGTGTTTTGACAATGCTGATTATTTCTTCATGTGGTTTGTAGGCTGGTCTTTTTGACAGGTGAAGCTTGCCAAGATAACTATTTTTTAAATGCATAATAACTGAACACTACAGCCCTCATGCTTTTTGCAAAGCATAAAGTCTGGTGCCAAGTATGATTTGATCACAGGAAACAATAAGCAACTTTCATCCTGCAATCACCAAAACAATGTGAAGATACTCAACTTCATTTGGAGGATAGGACTAAAGCCTTTTGAAATTTCAGATATTACCACATTTGAATAGAGCAAACCACATAATTGTCAACTTCAAGGTCTTATGAATAAAACAAGCCTAACATTTTTTAGCCCTAGAATTTGCTTAACCCCAAAAGTTTGGTAAAGTCCAGGTGGTGAAAGTTGACATACTGCATGAAGACATGCAATACTCAAACCAAAACTACTTTTAAAACAGAACGGTGCCCATCCTTACACAGGCAGTTTTTAAATACTGAGGTGCTCATGAATAAGGCTCAAAGAACACATTTGTGATCAATAAAGGAACTACTGTACAGTTTTACAAAATCAAACAGCAAAGCTTAATGTTCCTTTTTTTTTTTTTTTTTTTTAACTGACACCAACACCATAATTTTACCACCTTTGTGGAATAGTTCTGAACTTAGTTGGAGCACAGGAAGGTAGAGGCTGCATAACTGTTGTCTGTTAGGATAGTTTGGGTAAATGCAGATAAAGTTAAGGAAAATAATAAAAGCACCACTTTATCAGAAACTTTCAAGTTTTATTGACTTGAAACAAGATGTGAAAATGCCACATTTATAGATGAACAAATCTACTAAAAGACTTCAGTGCATAAGCACATCTTGGTTGAAGCAGGCAGTTAAATGACATGTTGAGGGGTGGACTCCTCGGCAGGGTAGGGACTAGACTCCTGGGCAGGGAGAGCACTGGACTCCACAACTGGATGGGGGTTGGACTCAGTCAGCTTGCCCCCTGAGATTGATGGGAGAGTGCTCGATTCTGCAACTTTGTGAGGGCTGGACTCAGCAGGCAGAGAGCTAGATTCTCCAGATGGGATAGTGCTGGACTCCTCAGCAGGCAGAGAGCTGGATTCCCCAGCTGGGATAGTGCTGGACTCCTCAGCAGGCAGAGAGCTGGATTCCCCAGCTGGGAGAGTGCTGGATTCCTCAGCAGGCTGGGGGCTGGACACCTCAGCAGGCAGAGAGCTAGATTCTCCAGCAGGGATAGTGCTGGACTCCTCAGCAGGCAGAGAGCTAGATTCTCCAGCAGGGATAGTGCTGGACTCATTGGGAGGCTGGGGGTTGGACTCCTCAGCAGGCAGAGAGCTAGATTTTCCAGTTGGGATAGTGCTGGACACCTCAGCAGGCAGAGAGCTAGATTCTCCAGCAGGGATAGTGCTGGACTCATTGGCAGGCTGGGGGTTGGACTCCTCAGCAGGCAGAGAGCTAGATTTTCCAGTTGGGATAGTGCTGGACTCCTCAGCAGGCAGAGAGCTGGATTCCCCAGCTGGGAGAGTGCTGGATTCCTCAGCAGGCAGAGAGCTGGATTCCCCAGCTGGGATAGCGCTGGATTTCTTGGCAGGGAGGGGGCTGAATTCTGCAACTGGGTTAGGGCTGGACTCGACAGGCAGAGAGCTAGATTCTCCATCTGGGATAGTGCTGGACTCATTGGCAGGCTGGGGGCTGGACTCTGCAACTGGGTGAAAGCTGGACTCAGCAGGCAGAGAGCTAGTCTCAGTCAGCTTCCCATCAATCTCAGTGGGCAAAGAGCCAGACACCTCGACAGGGGGAGAGCTGGATTCTCCATCTGGGATAGTGCTGGACTCATTGGCAGGCTGGGGGCTGGACACCGCAACTGGGTGAGAGCTGGACTCAGCAGGCAGAGAGCTAGATTCTCCAGCTGGGACAGCACTGGATTCCTTGGCAGGCTGGGGGTAGGACTCCTCAGCAGGCAGAGAGCTAGATTCTCCAGCTGGGATAGCACTGGATTCATTGGCAGGCTGGGGGCTGGACCCCTCAGCAGGCAGAGTGCTAGACTCTCCAGCTGGGAGAGCGCTGGACTCATTGGCTGGCTGGGGGCTGGACACCTCAGCAGGCAGAGAGCTAGATTCTCCAGCAGGGATAGTGCTGGACTCATTGGCAGGCTGGGGGCTGGACTCTGCAACTGGGTGAAAGCTGGACTCAGCAGGCAGAGAGCTAGATTCTCCAGCTGGGACAGCACTGGATTCCTTGGCAGGCTGGGGGCTGGACTCCTCAGCAGGCAGAGAGCTAGATTCTCCAGCAGGGATAGTGCTGGACTCATTGGCAGGCTGGGGGCTGGACACCTCAGCAGGCAGAGAGCTAGATTCTCCAGCAGGGATAGTGCTGGACTCATTGGCAGGCTGGGGGTTGGACTCCTCAGCAGGCAGAGAGCTGGATTCCCCAGCTGGGATAGCACTGGATTTCTTGGCAGGGAGGGGGCTGAATTCTGCAACTGGGTTAGGGCTGGACTCAGCAGGCAGAGGACTGGACTCTGTAACTGGGAGAGTGTTGGACTCCTTGGCAGGCTGGGGGCTGGATTCCCCAGCTAGGATAGCATTGGATTCCTTGGCAGGCTGGGGGCTAGACTCCTCAGTATGCAGTGGGCTAGATTCCGCAGTATGCAGTGGGCTAGATTCTACAGTTGGGAAAGCATTGGATTCCTTGGCAGGCTGGGGGCTGGACTCTGCAACTGGGTTAGGGCTGGACTCGACAGGCAGAGAGCTAGATTCTCCATCTGGGATAGTGCTGGACTCATTGGCAGTCTGGGGGCTGGACTCTGCAACTGGGTGAAAGCTGGACTCAGCATGCAGAGAGCTAGTCTCAGTCAGCTTCCCATCAATCTCAGTGGGCAAAGAGCCAGACACCTCGACAGGCAGAGAGATAGACTCCCAAGCTGGGATAGCGCTGGATTTCTTGGCAGGGAGGGGGCTGAATTCTGCAACTGGGTTAGGGCTGGACTCCTCAGCAGGCAGAGAGCTAGTCTCAGTCAGCTTCCCATCAATCTCAGTGGGCAAAGAGCCCGACACATCAACAGGGAGAGAGCTAGATTCTCCAGCTGGGATAGCATTGGATTCATTGGCAGGCTGGGGGCTGGACCCCTCAGCAGGCAGATTGCTAGACTCTCCAGCTGGGAGAGCGCTGGACTCATTGGCAGGCTGGGGAATGGACACCTCAGCAGGCAGAGAGCTAGATTCTCCAGCAGGGATAGTGCTGGACTCATTGGCAGGCTGGGGGTTGGACTCCTCAGCAGGCAGAGAGCTAGATTTTCCAGTTGGGATAGTGCTGGACTCCTCAGCAGGCAGAGAGCTGGATTCCCCAGCTGGGAGAGTGCTGGATTCCTCAGCAGGCAGAGAGCTGGATTCCCCAGCTGGGATAGCACTGGATTTCTTGGCAGGGAGGGGGCTGAATTCTGCAACTGGGTTAGGGCTGGACTCAGCAGGCAGAGGACTGGACTCTGTTACTGGGAGTGTGTTGGACTCCTTGGCAGGCTGGGGGCTGGATTCCCCAGCTAGGATAGCATTGGATTCCTTGGCAGGCTGGGGGCTAGACTCCTCAGTATGCAGTGGGCTAGATTCCACAGTATGCAGTGGGCTAGATTCTACAGTTGGGAAAGCATTGGATTCCTTGGCAGGCTGGGGGCTGGACTCTGCAACTGGGTTAGGGCTGGACTCGACAGGCAGAGAGCTAGATTCTCCATCTGGGATAGTGCTGGACTCATTGGCAGGCTGGGGGCTCGACTCTGCAACTGGGTGAAAGCTGGACTCAGCAGGCAGAGAGCTAGTCTCAGTCAGCTTCCCATCAATCTCAGTGGGCAAAGAGCCAGACACCTCGACAGGGGGAGAGCTAGATTCTCCATCTGGGATAGCGCTGGATTTCTTGGCAGGCTGGGGGCTGGACACCGCAACTGGGTGAGAGCTGGACTCAGCAGGCAGAGAGCTAGATTCTCCAGCTGGGATAGCATTGGATTCATTGGCAGGCTGGGGGTTGGACTCCTCAGCAGGCAGAGAGCTAGATTCTCCAGCTGGGATAGCATTGGATTCATTGGCAGGCTGGGGGCTGGACCCCTCAGCAGGCAGAGTGCTAGACTCCCCAGCTGGGAGAGCGCTGGACTCATTGGCTGGCTGGGGGCTGGACACCTCAGCAGGCAGAGAGCTAGATTCTCCAGCAGGGATAGTGCTGGACTCATTGGCAGGCTGGGGGCTGGACACCTCAGCAGGCAGAGAGCTAGATTCTCCAGCAGGGATAGTGCTGGACTCCTCAGCAGGCAGAGGGCTAGATTCTCCAGCAGGGATAGTGCTGGACTCATTGGCAGGCTGGGGGCTGGACACCTCAGCAGGCAGAGAGCTAGATTCTCCAGCAGGGATAGTGCTGGATTTCTTGGCAGGGAGGGGGCTGAATTCTGCAACTGGGTTAGGGCTGGACTCAGCAGGCAGAGGACTGGACTCTGTAACTGGGAGAGTGTTGGACTCCTTGGCAGGCTGGGGGCTGGATTCCCCAGCTAGGATAGCATTGGATTCCTTGACAGGCTGGGGGCTAGACTCCTCAGTATGCAGTGGGCTAGATTCCGCAGTATGCAGTGGGCTAGATTCTACAGTTGGGAAAGCATTGGATTCCTTGGCAGGCTGGGGGCTGGACTCTGCAACTGGGTTGGGGCTGGACTCGACAGGCAGAGAGCTAGATTCTCCATCTGGGATAGTGCTGGACTCATTGGCAGGCTGGGGGCTGGACTCTGCAACTGGGTGAAAGCTGGACTCAGCAGGCAGAGAGCTAGTCTCAGTCAGCTTCCCATCAATCTCAGTGGGCAAAGAGCCAGACACCTCGACAGGCAGAGAGCTAGATTCTCCAGCTGGGACAGCACTGGATTCCTTGGCAGGCTGGGGGCTGGACTCCTCAGCAGGCAGAGAGCTAGATTCTCCAGCAGGGATAGTGCTGGACTCATTGGCAGGCTGGGGGCTGGACACCTCAGCAGGCAGAGAGCTAGATTCTCCAGCAGGGATAGTGCTGGACTCCTCAGCAGGCAGAAAGCTGGATTCCCCAGCTGGGAGAGTGCTGGATTCCTCAGCAGGCAGAGGGCTAGATTCAGTCAGCTTTTCATCAACCTCAGTGGGCAAAGCGCCTAATACCTCGACAGGGAGAGAGCTAGACTCCCAGGCTGGGATAGCGCTGGATTTCTTGGCAGGGAGGGGGCTGAATTCTGCAACTGGGTTAGGGCTGGACTCAGCAGGCAGAGGACTGGACTCTGTAACTGGGAGAGTGTTGGACTCCTTGGCAGGCTGGGGGCTGGATTCCCCAGCTAGGATAGCATTGGATTCCTCAGCAGGCAGAGAGCTAGATTCTCCAGCTGGGATAGTGCTGGACTCATTGGCAGGCTGGGGGCTGGATTCCCCAGCTAGGATAGCATTGGATTCCTCAGCAGGCAGAGAGCTAGATTCTCCAGCTGGGACAGCACTGGATTCCTTGGCAGGCAGGGGGCTGAATTCTGCAATTGGGTTAGGGCTGGACTCATTGGCAGGCTGGGGGCTGGACACCGCAACTGGGTGAGAGTTGGACTCAGCAGGCAGAGTGCTAGACTCTCCAGCTGGGAGAGCGCTGGACTCATTGGCAGGCTGCGGGCTGGACACCTCAGCAGGCAGAGAGCTAGATTCTCCAACAGGGATAGTGCTGGACTCTTTGGCAGGCTGGGGGTTGGACACCTCAGCAGGCAGAGAGCTAGATTCTCCAGCAGGGATAGTGCTGGACTCATTGGCAGGCTGGGGACTGGACACCGCAACTGGGTGAGAGCTGGACTCAGCAGGCAGAGAGCTAGATTCTCCAGCTGGGATAGTTCTGGACTCATTGGCAGGCTGTGGGCTGGACACCGCAACTGGGAGAGAGCTAGACTCCCAAGCTGGGATAGCGCTGGATTTCTTGGCAGGCAGTGGGCTAGACGCAGACAGCTTCATCCCATCAACCTCAGTGGGCAGAGTGCTAGATTTCCCAGCAGGCAGAACGCCAGACTCTGCAACTGGGTGGAGGCTGGGCTCCTTGGAGGGCTGAGCACATGACTTCTCAGCAGGGTGGGAGCTGGACCCTTCAGCTGAGAGAGGAATGGACTCCTCAGCAGGCAGAGAGATAGATTCTCCAGCTGGGATAGCATTGGATTCATTGGCAGGCTGGGGGCTGGACACCTCAGCAGGCAGAGAGCTAGATTCTCCAGCTGGGACAGCATTGGACTCATTGGCAGGCTGGGGGCTGAACTCTGCAACTGGTTTATGGCTGGACTCATTGGCAGGCTGGGGGCTGAACTCTGCAACTGGTTTATGGCTGGACTGAGCAGGCAGAGGACTGGACTCTGCAGCTGCGAGAGTGTTGGACTCATTGGCAGGCTGGGGGCTGGACACCTCAGCAGGCAGAGAGCTAGATTCTCCAGCAGGGATAGTGCTGGACTCATTGGCAGGCTGGGGGCTGAACTCTGCAACTGGTTTATGGCTGGACTCATTGGCAGGCTGGGGGCTGAACTCTGCAACTGGTTTATGGCTGGACTCAGCAGGCAGAGAGCTAGACTCAGTCAGCTTCCCATCAATCTCAGTAGGCAAAGACCCTGACTCCTCGACAGGGAGAGGGCTGGACTCTGCAGGCAAATTCTTCACATCAATACCTAAAGAACATTGGTGCAAAACTTGTCAGATAAGATGAAACTAGCTTTCCTCATGGTAAAGTATCAACAGAAAAGATTACCCTTTTGGATAACTAGCCCAGTTGCATTCTTCAAAGACAGCAGAACTGCCAAGTAACACTTTGCTACGACTGGCGGGTTTGGATTTTGGCTTGCATAAGGACAGGACAAGGGGCCATCTGGAAAACAAACAGCAAGAACTGGATTACAACGATCACACACATTCAATAATACAATTTTGGAATTTACGATAAAAACACAAGAGAAACATTTTAACTAAGACACGATAAGCTTAAAATACAATTCATTGAAGTGTTAAATGTGGAACTACACCAGGGGTGGACCTGTATAGTTTTGGACTTTGCCCTCCCACTACACAGGGCACAGAGATCAGAGTAGTATTCATAATTTGAATAGCTAAAACTACTGAAAGACTCATGTTTGCACTCGGTTCCTGATTACATGCATTTAAGTTTTACATTTTATTTTAATAAGGGCCCACTTAAAATTCGATAACCTCAGATGATACCTGGGTTTAATATTGTGGGAGGCACATTCATATTTAATGCTAAATTTAGATCTGAACTGCGTTTCCGGTGAATCATACACTGCTGCATTGTTATATTGTTTCACTAATACAGGAAGTCAGTATACCCCATCAAAACAAGTACACATGTGAACAAAGAGACAGAATGCCCAGTTTACAAACCTTTCTTCTCCAAGCGCTCTTGCTCACTACCAGTCTGGTATAAAGGATACCCAATTGGAGAGGCAAATCCTGAAGACAAAATATAAGGTTAAAGAAAGAGTTACATAAAATAAATAAAACATTTTTTTTAAAGCACTACATCAAGGAGGATACAACTTCACCATTGAGCACCAATTCGTGACACAAGAACACCAAAAACATAAGATTTGAAACAGCCATCTTGAGTAAAGTTGCACAATCAACAATCTTAACACTGCTTTTTAAAACAAGCGTTGAGCCAGGGGTTTTAAAATAACACAGATTTTCATCACCTGGGTTCCTCGTTATAGTGGAATTAGTAAAAGAGGATCCACTCATTAACATTCTCCTGCAGACATTGATTGGTTGATATATTACTATTGTGATATATGTTCATAGATATCAATTTTATTTGATTTTTAGAAGAAAATATTACTTGAATTTACTAAATTAATCCAACATGGTATATACTGTTTCTCCTATTTAGCTCATTACTGGGGGAGCTAAACTACTTTTAAAACAACTGTCAAAAAACTGTTAAACTGTTAAAAAAGTAGTCAAGTTAGTAATGTCACTGCTTAATTACTCCAGAGCACTGTTTTGGACACTACTAGGGGGTATTCCAGGGGCCCGTTTCAGTAAGGAGGTTCAACCAACTCTGAGTTTAAACTTAAACTTCCGTCAATGCTTAACTTTAATTCTTAATAACTGTCAATAACTTAATAACTGTTATAATATCAGAGGTAAAAACTGTAAATTATTGAACTAATATTCATTTTAATGGTATCCCATGGCCACAAAAAATAAATAAATAAATAAATAAATAAGGGAAAAAGACAGAAAAAAGAACATGGCAGCAGCTAAAAATGAAGTATAAAAACACAATTCAATCAAGGTAAAGCTTTAAACATGAAAGGTTCAAGGGTGTGGGCTAAATTACTTTACAAACATTTGACATTAAATATCATATAAATATTTCAATGCACTGCAGCTTTTTCCACGTAGTCTAACACACTTTTCACATAATTAAATATTCTCTAATCCAACCTGTTACATTTCTTAATTAGTGGAATAAAATTAACTACTGACTTGTAGACAGCAAGAAGGCAGAGGGAGAACCTGCAGCAGCACCACTGACAGATGAAGAGGAGATGGTCAAGTATTGGAAGATTTCTAAAATCCAAAAGTAAAAATAATAACTTTTGCTTTTGTATTAGGAAAAAAAGATGACCAAAAAATTGTGAATAATTTGTTTATTTAACAGCTGAGCCTGTGGTGGTGGTTACGGCTCGTACTACTCCTCCATCTGGCATCCTTCCATTCCATACAGTAATTAGTTTCATTTTCAGAAGGTGCAGTGGTGGGGATATGTTTGTCATCAATGCATCCAACCACACTGGTAATCCTGAAGGAAATTCTGATTATTGGGTTACTTCCAGAGGTCACAGAAAAATGTTATCAAGTGACGGTCATTTTCAGATCAGATTAGGCTCATTTAAACCGATTTCTACACCACTGACCTACAGTCCTGTGATACACCTCTTTGATGGATTTGTACCCAGAAAAAAATCTCAGAATGAGTGTGATAGGGATGCACACTTTCCTTAAAATCTGCATACAGGACTTATAATGTGCTCTGCATCTCCGATGTTTTGAAAACAACTACCATTTAAAATGTTACCACTCAAATCAATATGCACATGAATATGGTGTAAAAAAAAGATAATAAAATAAATAATATAAGGTATTTAGTCTTGTTTCCATGAAGGGAAAAAAAAACGAATTTAAGTTAATTTTTTTATTTTGCAAATTATCTGGCAATGGGGTAAGACCTATTAAAAATAGCCTATTCTTGTTTCCATTTGCATGAAGATTATTTTTCTTACCCTATGGAGAACAATTTTATATTTTAACAAGACTAAATATCTAGATAATTTTTCATCTATAGAAAATGCATCTTAACTTAATATTTATACTTGAAATAAGGCAAAAATAGCGTGAATGAATGAATGAGGTATTAAAACATCGCTTACACTTTAAAAAGGGGGATGAGACGGAAAGAAACTCTGGGTTTACCGAAGGAAACCTGCTTCCGACCAGGTTAGGTTCACAGAGTAAGTTACCACGGTAACTGAATCTGAGTATAAGTTACCCCAGGGGCCCGTTTCAGAAAGGAGGTTAAGTGAAAACTTAATGAGGGAAACTCTGGGTTTTCAGTTTCAAAATGGGAGGTTTGTCAAACCCGGGAAAGCAGGGTAAGTCAAGCCCGTTTCAGAAAGAGAGGTAACTTATACTCAGAGTCGGTTACCATGGTAAATTACTCTGTGAACCTCACCTGGTCAGGAGCAGGTTTTCTTCGGTAAACCCAGAGTTTCTTTCCATCTCCTCCCCCTTTTTAAAGTGTAAGCGATATTTTAATACCTCATTCATTCATTCACGCTGCAAAATTGCTTTTCTTACTGAGTATTTTTGTACACCTGTAAATGTACATTTACTTGAGGACAAGAAAGTACTTCATTTTTTATATTCTTAAGTATTAAAGGTAAAACAAACAACAACCTTTATTTATGTAATGTAGTGCAGTAAAAAGTATGATATTATGCTTTGGAATGTAGTGAAGTAAAAGTTTTCCAAAGAAAAACACTCTGATAAACTACAGATACTTTTTAAATTTACTTGAGTAAAGTAAAAATACTTCACTACTGTCCACCTCTGCTCAAAACCACACTTCCCTATGAGTCATGGGATTTGTTTCAAACAGTTACAATACTGCATATTTCAACTCTTGATAGCTTCAGAAACTGTTCAAATGAGCAAAGCCCCTTCTTCCAAATATCCAGTCTTTCAAATAGATAATGTGCCTCACCTGACCATTTCACAGTATTTTTACTGCACTCAGACTGATATGTTCCTATGCAATTGTTTTGATAGAGGGAAACAACCTATGATTCTATTTTTCAGAGATTTCTCTTTAAATACATTAAAATATCAGCTGTATACACAGTGACCCACATTTGGTTTTCAACCAGTGAAAAAGCTGTCATCTCTCTCTTCTAGTTTATGAGTTTAAGCTACTTTTACATCAATAATGATTTTATGAAAGTATTCCAGTCTTTATAATTCAATTTAGCCAAAATCAATATCTTCTGTTCTGATTTTGTTTTTAAGAATATTCCAATAACTTACCATTTGAGAGGACTTTTATTTAATTTATTTAACTTATTTACTAATTTTCATTCATTGAGTAATTATATATAGAATATATATAATTAATTAAATATATATAAGTTTATAATAAAATAAATAATAATATATAAGTTTATATATAAGTTTATAATTAAATATATATAAGTAATTATATATAGAATATATATGTGTCTTGATATCTTGATATCTTATCTTTTTTATATATATTTTTTTGTGATTGCTGCTTCATGTCAACCATGTTCAACCTGTTTGCACATTCCTCTCTCGTACAGTCATGCTTATCTTAATATTTAATTCTACAGCATACTGTCATGCACATTCCTTTATACTTTATATTTTATATTCTGTGCTTTATATCTTATTTTTTATTCATTTTATTTTATGCATACTTCCCTTGTGTTGTATTCTACAATATTTGCACTGTCCATGGAGCGGACCTGACTCACATTTCACTGCTTGTTATACAATCTCTGTATAGTCGTGTACGTGACAAATAAAACTTGAACTTGGAAGTTGGAATACACCACAAAAAAGACACTAAAATGATGGGAAAGTGTCCCAGTTTTAATACCTTTTTGTCACAAAAGGTAGAGTTTTAAAATAGATCCTAAAATTATGATCCTTGAATATTTTAGACTACTTATATTTGTCCCATCTACTGTCACAGTTCCAGGCTTTACAGTCTACTGCATTTTATCCTATTTTACATATCTGTAGTTGTGTTTTGACAATGCTGATTATTTCTTCATGTGGTTTGTAGGCTGGTCTTTTTGACAGGTGAAGCTTGCCAAGATAACTATTTTTTAAGTGCATAATAACTGAACACTACAGCCCTCATGCTTTTTGCAAAGCATAAAGTCTGGTGCCAAGTATGATTTGATCACAGGAAACAATAAGCAACTTTCATCCTGCAATCACCAAAACAATGTGAAGATACTCAACTTCATTTGGAGGATAGGACTAAAGCCTTTTGAAATTTCAGATATTACCACATTTGAATAGAGCAAACCACATAATTGTCAACTTCAAGGTCTTATGAATAAAACAAGCCTAACATTTTTTAGCCCTAGAATTTGCTTAACCCCAAAAGTTTGGTAAAGTCCAGGTGGTGAAAGTTGACATACTGCATGAAGACATGCAATACTCAAACCAAAACTACTTTTAAAACAGAACGGTGCCCATCCTTACACAGGCAGTTTTTAAATATTGAGGGGCTCATGAATAAGGCTCAAAGAACACATTTGTGATCAATAAAGGAACTACTGTACAGTTTTACAAAATCAAACAGCAAAGCTTAATGTTCCTTTTTTTTTTTTTTTTTTTTTTTAAACTGACACCAACACCATAATTTTACCACCTTTGTGGAATAGTTCTGAACTTAGTTGGAGCACAGGAAGGTAGAGGCTGCATGTTAGAATAGATTGGGCAAATGCAGATAAAGTTAAGGAAAATAATAATAATAAAAGCACCACTTTATCAGAAACATTCAAGTTTTATTGACTTGAAACAAGATGTGAAAATGCCACATTAGATGAACAAATCTACTAAAAGACTTCAGTGCATAAGCACATCTTGGTTGAAGCAGGCAGTTAAATGACACGTTGTGGGATGGACTCCTTGGCAGGGTAGGGACTAGACTCCTGGGCAGGGAGAGCACTGGACTCCACAACTGGATGGGGGTTGGACTCAGTCAGCTTGCCCCCTGAGATTGATGGGAGAGTGCTCGATTCTGCAACTTTGATAGGGCTGGACTCAGCAGACAGAGAGCTAGATTCTCCAGATGGGATAGTGCTGAACTCCTCAGCAGGAAGAGAACTAGATTCCCCAACTGGAATAGCACTGGATTCATTGGCAGGCTGGGGGCTGGACACCAGAACTGGGAGAGTGCTGGACTCAGCAGGCAGAGGGCTAGACTCAGTCAGCTTCACATCAATCTCAGTGGGCAAAGAGCCTGACACCTCAACAGGGAGAGAGCTAGACTCCCAGGCTGGGATAGCGCTGGATTTCTTGGCAGGCAGGGGGCTGAATTCTGCAACCGGGAGAGTGTTGAACTCCTTGGCAGCCGGGGGAGTGCTGGACTCCGCAGCCGGGGGAGTGCTGGACTCCGCAGCCGGGGGAGTGCTGGACTCCGCAGCCGGGGGAGTGCTGGACTCCGCAGCCGGGGGAGTGCTGGACTCCGCAGCCGGGGGAGTGCTGGACTCCGCAGCCGGGGGAGTGCTGGACTCCGCAGCCGGGGGAGTGCTGGACTCATTGACAGGCTGGGGGCTGGACCCCTCAGCAGGCAGAGACCTAGATTCTCCAGCTGGAGTAGCGCTGGATCCATCAGCAGGCAGGGAGCTAGATTCCCCAGCTGAGAGGTTGCTGGACTCATTGGCAGGCTGGGGTCTGGACCCCTCAGCAGGCAGAGAGCTAGTTTCTCCAGCTGGAGTAGCGCTGGACCCCTCAGCAGGCAGGGAGCTGGATTCCCCAGCTAGGATAGCATTGGAATCCTCAGCAGGCAAAGAGCTAGATTCACCAGCTGAGAGGTTGCTGGACTCATTGGCAGGCTGGGGGCTGGACCCTTCAGCAGGCAGCGAGCTAGATTCTCCAGCTAGTGTAGTGCTGGACCCCTCAGCAGGCAGGGAGCTGGATTCCCCAGCTAGGATAGCATTGGAATCCTCAGCAGGCAGAGAGCTGGATTCCCCAGTTGAGAGGTTGCTGGACTCATTGGCAGGCTGGGGGCTGGACCCTTCAGCAGGCAGCGAGCTAGATTCTCCAGCTAGTGTAGTGCTGGACCCCTCTGCAGGCAGAGAGCTGGATTCCCCAGTTGAGAGGGTGCTGGATTCCTTGGCAGGCTGGGGGCTGTACCCCTGAGAGCTAGCTTCTCCAGGTGGAGTAACGCTGGATTCATTGGCAGGCTCGGGGCTGGACACCACAACTGGGTGAGAGCTGGACTCAGCGGGCAGAGGACTGGACTCTGCAGCTGGGAGATTGTTGAACTCCTTGGCAGGCTGGGGGCTGGATTCCCCAGCTAGGATAGCATTGGATTCCTCAGCAGGCAAAGAGCTAGATTCACCAGCTGGGAGAGCACTGGACTCATTGGCGGGCTGGGGGCTGGACTCCTCAGCAGGCAGAGAGCTAGATTCTCCAGCTGGGAGAGCACTGGACTCATTGGCAGGCAGAGCGCTAGATTCTCCAGCTGGGATAGCATTGGATTCCTTGGCAGGCTGGGGGCTGGACTCCTCAGCAGGTAGAGAGCTGGATTCCCCAGCTAGGATAGCATTGGATTCCTCAGCAGGAAGAGAGCTAGATTCTCCAGCTGGGAGAGCACTGGACTCATTGGCGGGCTGGGGGCTGGACTCCTCAGCAGGCAGCGAGCTAGATTCTCCAGCTGGGATAGCATTGGATTCCTTGGCAGGCTGGGGGCTGGACTCCTCAGCAGGCAGAGGGCTAGACTCTGTAACTGGGAGAGTGTTGGACTCCATGGTAGGCTGGGGGCTGGATTCCCCAGCTATGATAGCATTGGATTCCTTGGCAGGCAGGGGGCTGGACTCCTCAACAGGAAGAGGGCTAGACGCAGATAGCTTCATCCCATCAACCTCAGTGGGCAGAGTGCTAGACTTCCCAGCAGGCAGAACGCCAGACTCTGCCACTGGGTGAGGGCTGGGCTCCTTGGTGGGCTGAGCACATGACTTCTCAGCAGGGTGGGAGCTGGACCCTTCAGCTGAGAGAGGAATGGACTCCTCAGCAGGCAGAGAGCTAGATTCTCCAGCTGGGAGAGCACTGGACTCATTGGCGGGCTGGGGGCTGGACTCCTCAGCAGGCAGAGAGCTAGATTCTCCAGCTGGGAGAGCACTGGACTCATTGGCAGGCAGAGCGCTAGATTCTCCAGCTGGGATAGCATTGGATTCCTTGGCAAGCTGGGGGCTGAACTCTGCAACTGGTTCATGGCTGGACTCAGCAGGCAGAGGACTGGACTCTGCAGCTGGGAGAGTGTTGGGCTCTTTGGCAGGCTGGGGGTTGGACTCCTCAGTAGGCAAAGAGCCCGACTCCTCGACAGGGAGAGGGCTGGACTCTGCAGGTAAAGTCTTCACATCAATACCTAAAGAACATCGATGCAAAACTTGTCAGATAAGATGAAACTAGCTTTCCTCATGGTAAAGTACCATCAGAAAAGGTTACCTTTTTGGACAACTAGCCCAGTTGCATTCTTCAAAGACAGCAGAACTGCCAAGTAACACTTTGATACCACTGGCGGGTTTGGATTTTGGCTTGCATAAGGACAGGACAAGGGGCCATCTGGAAAACAAGCAGGAAGAACTGGATTACAACAATACATGTCACAATACTCCCCAATCACGCACATTCAATAATACAATTTGAAACTTACGAAAAAAAGCGAGAAACATTTTAACTAAGACACGATAAACTTAAAATATGATTCATTGAAGTGTTAAATGTGGAACTACACCAGGGGTGGACCTGTATAGTTTTGGACTTTGCCCTCCCACTACACAGGGCACAGATCAGAGTAGTATTCATAATTTGAATAGCTAAAACGACTGAAAGACTCATGTTTGCACTCGGTTCCTGATTACATGCATTTAAGTTTTACATTTTATTTTAAAAAAGGCCCCATTTAAAATTCGATAACCTCAGATGATACCTGGGTTTAACATTGTGGGAGGCACATTCACATTTAATATGAAATTTAGATCTGAACTGCATTTCTGTTGAATCATACACTGCTGTATTTTTATATTGTTTCACTAATAATACAGTAAATCAGTATACCCCATTAAAACTACACATGTGAACAAAGACACATAATGCCATCATGATCACACGGTTTACAAACCTTTCTTCTCCAAGCGCTCTTGCTCACTACCAGTCTGGTATAAAGGATACCCAATTGGAGAGGCAAATCCTGAAGACAAAATATAAGGTTAAAGAAAGAGTTACATAAAATAAATTATTATTATTTATTTTTTTAAACACTACATCAAGGAGGATACAACTTCACCATTGAGCACCAATTCGTGACACAAGAACACCAAAAACATAAGATTTGAAACAGCCATCTTGAGTAAAGTTGAACAATCTAACACTGCTTTCTAAAACAAGTGTTGAGCCAGGGGTTTTAAAATAACACAGATTTTCATCACCTGGGTTCCTCGTTATAGTGAAATTAGTAAGAGAGGATCCACTCGTTAACATTCTCCTGCAGACATTGGTTGGTTGATCAATTACTATTGTGATTTTTAAAATGTTCATAGATGTCAATTTTATTTTATTTTTAGAAGAAAGTATTACTTGAATTTACTAAATTAATCCAACATGGTATATACTGTTTCTCCTACAGTATGAAGGGTGGTGGAAATGTAGGAGCATTTATCTGCCACAATAACAATGAAGATGAATTAAAGTGACAACATTTGAATAGATAAAAGCATAAAGTGTCAACAGCATTAAACTATATACATATTTAGCTCATTACTGGGGGAGCTAAATTACTTTTAAAACAACTGTCAAAAAACTATTAAACTGTTAAAAAAGTAGTCAAGTTAGTAATGTCACTGCTTAATTACTCCAGAGCACTGCTTTGGACACTATCAGGGGGTATTCCAGGAAGCAGGTTATGTAACATGCCCGTTTAAGGGTAAGTAAATGGATAAACTCAGCTTTCGGTTCCAAAAATGGAGGTAACTTACGAACCAAATTGCCTATCACAGCTATGCTGTTGATACACAGATTTATCTAGCCTTATCTCCAAATGACTATAGCCCCATTGACTCCCTCTGCCAATGCATTGATGAAATTAACAGTTGGATGTGCCAAAACTTTCTTCAGTTAAACAAGAACAAAACTGAAGTCATTACATTTGGAAACAAAGATGAAGTTATCATGGTGAATGCATACCTTGACTCTAGGGGTCAAACAACTAAAAATCAAGTCAAAAATCTTGGGGTGATTCTGGAAACAGACCTTAGTTTTAGTAGTCATGTCAAAGCAGCAACTAATTCAGCATACTATCATCTCAAAAACATTGCAAGAATTAGATGTTTTGTTTCAGTCAAGACTTGGAGAAACTTGTTCATGCCTTTATCACCAGCAGGGTGGATTATTGTAATGGTCTCCTCACCGGCCTTCCCAAGAAGCTCATCCAGAATGCTGCCAGGATTCTGACTAGAACCAGAAATGTTTTTCAAGGTTTGCACTAACTAATGTTTCCACTACAAATAAGGGAAAGGGGAAAGGGAAGTGGTGTGTGGCCAAGTATGGTGACCCATACTCGGAATTTGTCCTCTGCATTTAACCCATCCAAGTGCACACTCACAGCAGTGAACACACACCCGGAGCAGTGGGCAGCCATGTTGCGGCGCCCGGGGAGCAGTTGGGGGATCGGTGCCTTGCTCAAGGGTCTCACCTCAGTCGTGGTATTGAAGGTGGAGAGAACACTTGTTATTCACTCCCCCCACCGACAATCCCTGCCGGACCTGGGAATCGAACCTGCAACCTTTGGGTTACAAGTCCAACTCTCTAACCATTAGGCCACGGCTGCCCCATAACATTACAAACATTACAAACATTACAAACCATCAACTTTTAATCTTTAAAACCATTAAATCCATTAAAAATATTTTCCTGTATTGTGGTTTGAGACATATTCCATTTAGGGGGGTTAACAACCACCAATAGAAGGCGACAAATTACCAGTAGAGACCCACAAGGACCATTACAGTCTCCATTAAAACCAGTACCCTTCCCTTTATAACCAGTAAAACCACTACAAATACTGTGATGGTTTCATTCGTTTTTGGTTTTTTTTTCTCATCAGGGTAAACAGAAAGAAATTGCATGTGCATTATTATATTGGATCCGTGCATTCTGTCTTAAAGGGACAGCTGTCATTAATGTTAATAGAACAACAAAACAGCTTTAACAAAGACTAATCTATAATTAATTTATAAAGTGAACACCATGCATTGTTATTTTTTTTATTTAATTATTACATTGAATCTGAATACTTTTGTTAGACCTTATTTATTTATGTTGTGTTTATCTATGCTTGTAGTTTGTTTGTATTAAAGATATTATTAAAGAAGAATTAAAGATATTTTAATATAATTTTAGATTCTGGTTCTTTTGGAATCTTCATTTTTAAGGCTCTGTATGGTTCAGGCCTAGAGATGTGGGGAGCCCAATGTGACTCGATGTCCAGATTGTTGATTATTTCCCGTTTTCAAGTCAAAAACCAATCATGATTTTGTGTTTATCCAGTCATGACTGCTGGCAGTGCAAATATGCGAAAAATAACAGGAACCCAGGGTTTAGGAATGTACAGTAGGACATGTCAGATTATGAATGACCAAGTTTAATTGGTAACTCTTAAACCAGGGGTCGGCAAGTAAGTTTGGCATCGGGCCAAAAAAAATTTTTGCCACTAGATGGCGGGCCAGAACATAGTCAAAGGATAATTTAAGAAATTGATGAAAAATGCTACTAGATTTGCCTGTGTAACAGACTGTTACGGTGTATTTTGTAACTGGTAGTGAGCTGTTACTCTGTGTTAAATCCTGTAGGAGGACAGTCATTAACAAAAAGCCACATTTGTGTGGTGGTGTCCGGCAGAGTATGTGAGCGGAGTGGAGCGTCAACAATTTCTCCTCCGTGCTCCAAGCATTTAATAATCACTCTGCTCCAGCTCCGCCCCGGTTTCACCATTTCCCGCTCCTGCTCCGCTCCTCGTTCACTGATATCAGAAACACCGCTCCGTGTCTAAAGTATTTCAGTATGTTTGAAATACCACAGTTCTGTTCTGTATATTAAAAAATAAAATAACAGGAGAGTTTCAACGTGGCTTATTGGAACACTAGTGTTCAAACTTTTTTCCTACGACATGACAAGCTATGGTTGTCAGCATTAAAGGGTAGCCTATAACTGCTGCTTTTTGCGGTGCACATTTTGTTTGTGATGAAAATAACAGTACGTTTTCGTCAGTTATTTTACCTACGGATCGATGCATTTCTTACAGATTTCTGCTCATTCGAAATCAGATCAGAAGTAGCACTGTAAGATTACATTTGTTTGAATGCATTATTGAGAGAGCGATTGCGTGTGAATAAGTGTTGTAGTAATTGTTTAAATCATGCTTTCAGCTGAAAATATTCAGTATCTAGAAGGAAAAAACAAATTCCTTGAGAAGTATAACTTCCAGCTCATGTCCATTGCCGTCATCATCATAGCCTTCACATTCTTTCTGATTTGAGTGATCCTTCTCTATCAAGCTAGCTAAATATGTTTAACATGTGAATTCTTGCTAAATATGCAGTTTTATTATGGGCTGTTGGCATGAATTATAGGCTACTCATGATGGAGCGGTGGTGGTGCACTCTTGGAGAGAGTGAAATCCACGACGCTCCAACTTTTAAAAAATCCGCTCCTCACTCCATTCAAAATCACATCGCTCTACTCCGCTCCCGTACTCTGATTGTGAGTAACTGTTGCTGTCATGACAGATCTATTTCAGAACCAGCCGCTATCAAATTAATCTGGCTGCGGGCGCGGGCCAGATATTATTGCTGACGGGACAGTTTTTTACCCAGTTACCCAGTGTTTAGAATTACCCAGGGTCAACTATTTCAAATGCTTAACATGTTGTAACAATAGGAAATTCTAATACTTAAGCATTCCAGGTGAGGCAAATATTGGCTTACTGATGTGAATGCAATGTATGGCAAGCAATCAACTCAAAACCAGAGGCGGACAGTAGTGAAGTATTTTTACTCTGCTGTAAATGTACTTTTCAGGTGTCAGTACTTTATCATAGTGTTTTTCTTTAGAAAACTACATTCCAAAGCATAATATTGTACTTTTTACTGCACTGTTTCATATTAAATATAATTTAATACTTAATTACATTAGAAATCTATCACTTTCTTACTTTTACTCAAGTAAAAGTAATTCAAAGATTTACTTGAGTACAAGAAAGTACTACATTTTTAATATTCTTAAGTATTAAAGGTAAAACAAACAACAACTTTTATTTATGAAATGTAGTGCAGTAAAAAGTATGATATTATGCTTTGGAATGTAGTGAAGTAAAAGTTTTCCAAAGAAAAACACTCTGATAAACTACAGATACTTTTAAAATTTTCTTGAGTAAAGTAAAAATACTTCACTACTGTCCGCCTCTGCTCGAAACCACACTTCCCTATGAGTCATGGGATTTGTTTCAAACATAGTTACAATACTGCATATTTCAACTCTTGGTAGCTTCAGAAACTGTTAAAATGAGCAAAGCCCCTTCTTCCAAATATCCAGTCTTTCAAATAGATAATGTGCCTCACCTGACCATTTCACAGTATTTTTACTGCACTCAGACTGATATGTTCCTATGCAATTGTTTTGATAGAGGGAAACAACCTATGATTCTATTTTTCAGAGATTTCTCATTAAATAGCGTCAAATATCATCTGTATACACACTGACCCATATTTGGTTTTCAACCAGTGAAAAAGCTGTCATGTCTCTCTTCTAGTTTATGAATTTAAGCTACTTTTACATCAATAATGATTTTATGAAAGTATTCCAGTCTTTATAATTCAATTTAGCCAAAATCAATATCTTCTGTTCTGATTTTGTTTTTAAGAATATTCCAATAACTTACCATTTGAGAGGACTTTTATTTAATTTATTTATTTAACTTATTTACTAATTTTCATTCATTGAGTAATTATATATAGAATATATATAATTAATTATATATATATATTTATAATTAAATAAATAATAATATATAAGTTTATATACAAGTTTATAATTAAATATATACAAGTAATTATATATAGAAAATATACTGTATGTGTCTTGATATCTTGATATCTTATTTTTTATATTTATTTTTTTGTGATTGCTGCTTCATGTCAACCATGTTCAACCTGTTTGCACATTCCTCTCTCGTACAGTCATGCTTATCTTAATATTTAATTCTACAGCATACTGTCATGCACAATCCTTTATACTTTATATTCTGTGCTTTATATCTTTTTTATTCATTTTATTTTATGCATACTTCCCTTGTGTTGTATTCTACAATATTTGCACTGTCCATGGAGCTGACCTGACTCACATTTCACTGCTGGTTATACAATCTCTGTATAGTCGTGTATGTGACAAATAAAACTTGAACTTGGAACTTGAACTTGAAATACACCACAAAAAAGACACTAAAATGATGGGAAAGTGTCCCAGTTTTAATACCTTTTTGTCACAAAAGGTAGAGTTTTAAAATAGATCCTAAAATTATGATCCTTGAATATTTTAGACTACTTATATTTGTCCCATCTACCGTCACAGTTCCAGGCTTTACAGTCTACTGCATTTTATCCTATTTTACATATCTATAGTTGTGTTTTGACAATGCGGATTATTTCATCATGTGGTTTGTAGGCTGGTCTTTTTGACAGGTGAAGCTTGCCAAGATAACTATTTTTTAAATGCATAATAACTGAACACTACAGCCCTCATGCTTTTTGCAAAGCATAAAGTCTGGTGCCAAGTATGATTTGATCACAGGAAACAATAAGCAACTTTCATCCTGCAATCACCAAAACAATGAAGATACTCACAACTTCATTTGGAGGATAGGACTAAAGCCTTTTGAAATTTCAGATTTACCACATTTGAATAGAGCAAACCACATAATTGTCAACTTCAAGGTCTTATGAATAAAACAAGCCTAACATTTTTTAGCCCTAGAATTTGCTTAACCCCAAAAGTTTGGTAAAGTCCAGGTGGTGAAAGTTGACATACTGCATGAAGACATGCAATACTCAAACCAAAACTACTTTTAAAACAGAACGGTGCCCATCCTTACACAGGCAGTTTTTAAAACACTGAGGTGCTCATGAATAAGGCTCAAAGAACACATTTGTGATCAATAAAGGAACTACTGTACAGTTTTACAAAATCAAACAGCAAAGCTTAATGTTTGATTAAGTAAAAATCAAACATTAAATGGGCAAATGCAGATAAAGGTAAGGAAAATAATAAAAACACCACTTTATCAGAAACGTTCAAGGTTTATTGACTTGAAATAAGATGTGAAAATGCCACATTTAGAGATAAACAAATCTACTAAAAGACTTCAGTGCATAAGCACATCTTGGTTGAAGCAGGCAGTTAAATGACATGTTGAGGGGTGGACTCCTCGGCAGGGTAGGGACTAGACTCCTGGGCAGGGAGAGCACTGGACTCCACAACTGGATGAGGGTTGGACTCTGTCAGCTTGCCCCCTGAGATTGATGGGAGAGTGCTCGATTCTGCAACTTTGTGAGGGCTGGACTCAGCAGGCAGAAAACTAGATTCCCCAGCTGGAATAGCGCTGGATTCATTGGCAGGCTGGGGGCTGGACAACACAACTGGGAGAGTGCTGGTCTCAGCAGGCAGAGGGCTAGACTCCATCAGCTTCACATCAATCTCAGTGGGCAAAGAGCCTGACACCTCAACAGGGAGAGAGCTAGACTCCCAGGCTGGGATAGCGCTGGATTTCTTGGCAGGCAGGGGGCTGAATTCTGCAACTGGGATAGCATTGGATTCCTCAGCAGGCAGAGAGCTAGATTCTCCAGCTGGAATAGGGCTGGACTCATTGGCAGGCTGGGGGCTGGACACCGCAACTGGGTGAGAGCTGGATTCCCCAGCTGAGAGGGTGCTGGATTCATTGGCAGGCTGGGGGCTGGACTCAGCAGGCAGAGAGCTGGTTTCCCCAGCTAGGATAGCATTGGATTCCTCAGTAGGCAGAGAGCTAGATTCTCCAGATTGGATAGTGCTGGACTCCTCAGCAGGCAGAGAACTAGATTCCCCAGCTGGAATAGCGCTGGATTCATTGGCAGGCTGGGGGCTGGATTCCCCAGCTAGGATGGCATTGGATTCCTCAGCAGGCAGAGAGCTAGATTCCCCAGCTGGAAAAGCGCTGGATTCATTGGCAGGCTGGGGGCTGGACACCACAACTGGGAGAGTGCTGGACTCAGCAGGCAGAGGGCTAGACTCCCAGGCTGGGATAGCGCTGGATTTCTTGGCAGGCAGGGGGCTGGATTCCCCAGCTAGGATAGCATTGGATTCCTCAGCAGGCAGAGAGCTAGATTCTCCAGCTGTGAGGGTGCTGGACTCATTGGCAGGCTGGGGTCTGGAACCCTCAGCAGGAAGAGAGCTGGATTCCCCAGCTGAGAGGGTGCTGGATTCATTGGCAGGCTGGGGTCTGGACCCCTCAGCAGGCAGAGAGCTGGATTCCCCAGCTGAGAGGGTGCTGGATTCATTGGCAGGCTGGGGTCTGGACCCCTCAGCAGGCAGAGAGCTGGATTCCCCAGCTAGGATAGCATTGGATTCCTCAGCAGGCAGAGAGCTAGATTCTCCAGATGGGATAGTGCTGGATTCATTGGCAGGCTGGGGGCTGGACACCACAACTGGGAGAGTGCTGGATTCAGCAGGCAGAGGGCTAGACACAGTCAGCTTCACATCAATCTCAGTGGGCAAAGAGCCTGACACCTCAACAGGGAGAGAGCTAGACTCCCAGGCTGGGATAGCGCTGGATTTCTTGGCAGGCAGGGGGCTGAATTCTCCAGCTGGGATAGTGCTGGACTCATTGGCAGGCTGGGGGCTGGACTCCTCAGCAGGCAGAGAGCTAGATTCTCCAGCTAGGATAGCATTGGATTCCTCAGCAGGAAGAGAGCTAGATTCTCCAGCTTTAATTGCGCTGGACTCATTGGCAGGCTGGGGGCTGAATTCTGCAACTGGTTTATGGCTGGACTCAGCAGGCAGAGGAGTGGACTCTGCAGCTGGGAAAGTGTTGGACTCCTTGGAAGGCTGGGGGATGGACTCCTCAGCAGGCAGAGAGCTGGATTCCCCAGCTAGGATAGCATTGGATTCCTTGGCAGGCTGGGGGCTGGACTTCTCAGCAGGCAGAGAGCTAGATTCTCCAGCTAGGATAGCATTGGATTCCTCAGCAGGAAGAGAGCTAGATTCTCCAGCTTTAATTGCGCTGGACTCATTGGCAGGCTGGGGGCTGAATTCTGCAACTGGTTTATGGCTGGACTCCGCAGGCAGAGGACTGGACTCAGCAGCTGGGGGAGTGTTGGACTCTTTGGCAGGCTGGGGGCTGGACTCAGTCAGCTTCCCATCAACCTCAGTGGGCAAAGCGCCCAACACCTCAACAGGGAGAGAGCTAGACTCCCAAGCTGGGATAGCGCTGGATTTCTTGACAGGCAGGGGGCTGAATTCTGCAACTGGGTTAGGGCTGGACTCAGCAGGCAGAGAGATAGATTCCCCAGCTGAGAGGGTGCTGGACTCATTGGCAGGCTGGGGGCTGGGCCCCTCAACAGGCAGAGAGCTAGATTCCCCAGCTGAGAGGGTGCTGGATTCATTGGCAGGCAGGGGGCTGGACTCCTCAGCAGGCAGAGAGCTAGACTCTACAACTGGGTGGGGTCTGGGCTCCTTGGTGGGCTGAGCACATGACTTCTCAGCAGGGTGGGAGCTGGATACTGCAGCTGAGAGAGGAATGGATTCCTCAGCAGTCTGAGAGCTAGATTCCCCAGCTGGGATAGTGCTGGACTCCTTGGCAGGCTGGGGGCTGGATTCCCCAGCTAGTATAGCATTGGATTCCTTGGCAGGCTGGGGGCTGAATTCTGCAACTGGGTGAGAGATGGACTCAGCAGGCAGAGAGCTAGATTCTCCAGCTGGGATAGTGCTTGACTCATTGGCAGGCTGGGGGCCGAATTCTGCAACTGGTCTATGGCTGGACTCAGCAGGCAGAGGCCTGGACTCTGCAGCTGGGAGTGTGTTGGACTCATTGGCAGGCTGGGGGCTGGACACCACAACTGAGTGAGAGCTGGACTCAGCAGGCAGAGAGCTAGATTCTCCAGCTGGGATAGTGCTTGACTCATTGGCAGGCTGGGGGCCGAATTCTGCAACTGGTCTATGGCTGGACTCAGCAGGCAGAGGCCTGGACTCTGCAGCTGGGAGTGTGTTGGACTCATTGGCAGGCTGGGGGCTGGACTCCTCAGCAGGCAGAGAGCTGGATTCTCCAGCTGGGATAACATTGGATTCCTTGGCAGGCTGGGGGCTGGACTCCTCAGCAGGCAGAAAGATAGAATCAGTCAGCTTCCCATCAATCTCAGTAGGCAAAGAGCCCGACTCCTCAACAGGGAGAGGGCTGGACTCTGCAGGTAAATTCTTCACATCAATACCTAAAGAACATTGGTGCAAAAGTTGTCAGAGAACATGAAACTAGCTTTCCTCATGGCAAAGTCTCATTAGAAAAGATTACCCTTTTGGATAACTAGCCCAGTTGCACTCTTCAAAGACAGCAAAACAGCCAAGTTACACTTCCCTACCACTGGCGGGTTTGGATTTTGGCTTGCATAAGGACAGGACAAGGGGCCATCTGGAAAATAAGCAGCAAGAACTGGATAACAACGATACACGTCACAATACTCACACATTCAAAACTTTAATAGAAATACAATTTTGGAACTTACGAAAAAAAAACAAAAAAACAAGAGAAACATTTTAACTAAGACATGATAAACTTAAGGTAGGATTCATTATTATTGTTAAGTCTTATTTAAATGTTCTGTTCTCATGTCAGAGAGAGATATATATATATATATCTCTCAAGAGCTTCTTTAAAACCACAACAAATTCCTCGTGTGTTCGCACACACTTGGCGAATAAAGCTGATTCTGATTGAAGTGTTAAATGTGGAACTACACCAGGGATGGACCTGTATAGTTTTGGACTTTGCCCTCCCACTACACAGGGCACATATCAGAGTAGTATTCATAATTTGAATAGCTAAAACTACTGAAAGACTCATGTTTGCACTCGGTTCCTGATTACATGCATTTAAAAGTTTTACATTTTATTTTAATAAGGGCCACATTTAAAATGCGATAATCTCAGATGATACCTGGGTTTAACATTGTGGGAGGTACATTCATATTTAATGCTGAATTTAGTTCTGAACTGCATTTCCGGTGAATCATACACTGCTGTTTTTTTATATTGTTTCACTAATAATACAGGAAGTCAGTATGCCCCATTAAAACTACACATGTGAATAAAGAGACAGAATACCATCATGATCACACAATTTACAAACCTTTCTTCTCCAAGCGCACTTGCTCACTACCAGTCTGGTATAAAGGATACCCAATTGGAGAGGCAAATCCTGAAGACAAAAATATTAGTTTAAAAAAAACATTTTTTTTTTTTTTTTAAAAACACTACATCAAGGAGGAAAGAACATCACCATTGAGCACCAATTCATGACACAAGAACACCAAAAACATAAGATTTGAAACAGCCATCTTGAGTAAAGTTGAACAATGTAACACTGCTTTCTAAAACAAGTGTTGAGCCAGGGGTTTTAAAATAACACAGATTTTCATCACCTGGGTTCCTCGTTAAAGTGAAATTAGTAAGAGAGGATCCACTCATTAACATTCTCCTGCAGACATTGGTTGGTTGATAAATTACTATTGTGATTTTTAAAATGTTCATAAATGTCAATTTTATTTGATTTTTAGAAGATAATATTACTTGGATTTACTAAATTAATCCAACATGGTATATACTGTTTCTCCTACAGTATGAAGGGTGGTAAAAAATGTAGGAGCATTTATCTGCCACAATAACAATGAAGATGAATTAAAGTGATGGTTAAGTTTGTGGTAAAAAAAAAAATGGGCTTGATTAAACTTACTCTTTTGGTGTTTCTTTATCACCAGTTGGTATGGCAAGGTGAGTTTTTATATTTTATTCTTTGTTTGGTTGCAGGAATTTTTGTTTGTTTCAATGTGTGTTCTCACAATATTAGTGATTAGAAGAGCCAATAATTTTATTGACTCATTTGGTCTCATTCATCAAAATGAACTAATGTAGTTTTTTTCCCCAAAAAAGTAGCTTCATTTGAGAAGCATTAAGTGATATTTTTAATGGCCAAATTCCACAAATGCGTCCACCTATGCAATCTTTTTTTCTATGGTGTGGTAAGGTTGGGGGGTGTTTTGGAGAGGGGGGGGGGGTCCATGTTTCAGGAGGTAGGGGTTTGCATGGGGTTTCAGAGGGGGGCGGGGTGATCTGAGTTCAGGGCTCTCACAGCCTGGGGGAAAAAGCTGTTGAGCAGTCTGGCGGAGCGGGCTCTGATGCTCCGGTACCGTCTTCCTGATGGTAGGAGCTGGAAGAGACTGAGGGAGGGGTGGGTGGTGTCCTTCACGATGCTGTTGGTTTTGCTGGAACATCGTGCAAGGAAAATGTCTAGGATGGATGGGAGAGGGGCACCGATGATCTTTGAAGCCGTGTTCACTGTCCGCTGGAGGGTCTTGCGGTCAGCAGCACTGCATTTCCTGTATCAGACAGTGATACAGCTGGTCAGCACACTCTCAATGGTGCCCCTGTAGAATGTGGTGAGGATGGGTGGTGGGAGACTTGCTCTTTTCAGCTGGCGTAGAAAGTGTAGGCGCTGTTGTGCCTTCTTGGAGAGTGACATGGTGTTTTTGGTCCAGGTGAGATCCTCCGTGATGTGCACCCCCAGGAATTTAGTGCTGCTGACTCTCTCCACAGTCGAGCTGTCGATGGTCAGTGGGGGGTGGTCAGTGGAGTTCCTCCTCCTGAAGTCCAACACAACCTCCTTTGTCTTCTCCACATTGAGGGACAGATTGTTAGCGCCACACCATTCAGCCAGCTGTGCCACTTCCTCTCTGTAGTGCGTTTCATCGTTGTTGCTGATGAGACCTACCACTGTTGTGTCATCAGCAAACTTGATGATGTGGTTGGAGCTGAACTTGGCAGTGCAGTCGTGGGTCAGCAGCTTGAAGAGAAGCGGGCTGAGCACACAGCCTTGTGGGGCACCTGTGCTCAGTGTGGTAGTGCTCGAGGTATTGTGGCCGACACGGACTGACTGAGGTCTTCCGGTTAAAAAGTCCAGGATCCAATTACAGAGGGAATTGTTAAGGCCCAGCAGGTTTAGTTTATTTATGAGCTGTTGTGGGATTATTGTGTTGAATGCCGAGCTGAAGTCAGTGAACAGCATTCTGACATAGGAGTCTTTGTTTTCTAGGTGGGTAAGAGCTAGGTGGAGGGTGGAGGAAATTGCATCGTCCGTAGAGCGGTTTGGATGGAATGCAAACTGGAGCGGATTGAGTGTGTTGGGGAGGCTGTTTTTGATTTTTTGCATGACTAACCTCTCAAAGCACTTCATCATGATTGGAGTTAGTGCTATGGGATGGTAGTCATTTAAACAGGACACAGGTGATTTCTTTGGTACCGGTATGATTGTTGTGGATTTTAGACATGTGGGGACGACTGCTTGGCTCAGCGAGGTGTTGAAGATATCTGTTAGGACATCCGTCAGCTGCGCAGCACAGTCTTTCAGTGCACGGCCAGGTATGTTGTCAGGACCCACAGCCTTTCGTGGGACTTCTGAACCTAGAATTCTTTATAATGCAGCTAAAAATAACTTGAGAAATGTTAATTACTTAGCCTCCCAAGTCTCTTGTTCATTTGTCATCGCTGCTCCATATTCAGCTCCATAGCTTAACATGGCTCTTTACATTACTACAAGATTGTTTCAGATTAAGAAACCCCAAGTATCACACATCACTCCAGGAGTAAAGTAATGAGCTTATAACTTTTGCATTCAATTTGAGTTAATATTCACATTCTCTCTCTACAGACAATCCACTGAATTGCCACAGTAACTTGGTTGGTGCATCTATTTCTGTCCCCCTGCAAAACCCCTTGAGCCAGGATGCCGAGTCTGCTAACGTCACCTTGAGCCAGGATGCCGAGTCTGCTAATGTTACCTTGAGCCAGGATGCTGAGTCCGCTAACGTCACCTTGAGCCAGGATGCTGAGTCTGCTAACGTCACCTTGAGCCAGGATGCTGATTCTGCTAACGTCACCTTGAGCCAGGATGCTGATTCCGCTAACGTCACCTTGAGCCAGGATGCTGAGTCCTCTAACGTCACCTTGAGCCAGGATGCTGAGTACTCTAACGTCACCTTGAGCCAGGATCCTGAGTCCTCTAACGTCACCTTGAGCCACGATGCTGAGTCTGCTAACGTCACCTTGAGCCAGGATGCTGATTCTGCTAACGTCACCTTGAGCCAGGATGCTGACTCTGCTAACGTCACCTTGAGCGAGGATGCTGATTCTGCTAACGTAACTTTGAGCCAGGATGCCGAGTCTGCTAACGTCACCTTGAGAGAGGATGTGGATTCTGCTAACGTCACCTTGAGCCAGGATGCTGAGACTGCTAACGTCACCTTGAGCCAGGATACTGATTCTGCTAACGTCACCTTGAGCCAGGATGCTGATTCTGCTAACGTCACCTTGAGCCAGCCAGGATGCTGATTCTGCTAACGTCACCTTGAGCCACGATGAAGAGTCTGCTAACGTCACCTTGAGCCACGATGCTGATTCTGCTAACGTCACCTTGAGCCAGGATGCCGAGTCTGCTAACGTCACCTTGAGCGAGGATGCTGAGTCTGCTAACGTCACCTTGAGCCACGATGCTGAGTCTGCTAATGTCACCTTGAGCCACGATGCTGAGTCTGCTAACGTCACCTTGAGCGAGGATGTGGAGTCTGCCTCTAACATCACCTTGAGCCAGGATGCCGAGTCTGCTAACGTCACCTTGAGCCACGATGCTGATTCTGCTAACGTCACCTTGAGCCAGGATGCTGATTCTGCTAACGTCACCTTGAGCCAGGATGCTGATTCTGCTAACGTCACCTTGAGCCACGATGCCGAGTCTGCTAACGTCACCTTGAGCCAGGATGCTGAGTCTGCTAACGTCACCTTGAGCGAGGATGCTGATTCTGCTAACGTCACTTTGAGCCAGGATGCCGAGTCTGCTAACGTCACCTTGAGTGAGGATGTGGATTCTGCTAACGTCACCTTGAGCCAGGATGCAGAGTCTGCTAACGTCACCTTGAGCGAGGATGCTGATTCTGCTAACGTCACTTTGAGCCAGGATGCCGAGTCTGCTAACGTCACCTTGAGCGAGGATGCTGATTCTGCTAACGTCACTTTGAGCCAGGATGCCGAGTCTGCTAACGTCACCTTGAGCGAGGATGCTGATTCTGCTAACTTCACTTTGAGCCAGGATGCTGAGTCTGCTAACGTCACCTTGAGCGAGGATGCTGATTCTGCTAACGTCACTTTGAGCCAGGATGCCGAGTCTGCTAACGTCACCTTGAGTGAGGATGTGGATTCTGCTAACGTCACCTTGAGCCAGGTTGCTGAGTCTGCTAACGTCATCTTAACACATTCATAATATTTTATTAAAACCATATTAATAGGCCTATAAGTTAAAAAGGTATAAATGTTCTAAATGAGTGGTTTATAAAATTTATGCTGTATAATATTAAATGTCTAATACTTATACTTCCATTGAAGATGAGACAGAAGCAGGCTCAGAGAGTGAGGGAGAGCCCACTCTATCAAAACATCTAAATAAAGTCTGAAATTATTACAGTGCTGTCTTCTCTTTTAATTGTACACTACCAGTCAAAAGTTTTTGAACAGTCAGATTTTTTATGTTTTTAAGAAGTCTCTTCTGCTCACCAAGCCGGCATTTATTTGATCCAAAGTACAGCAAAAACAGTAACATTCTGAAATATTTTTGACTATTTAATTCTATTTAATATTCTATTTGAATATATTTTAAAATGTAATTTATTCCTGTGATTTCAAAGCTGAAGTTTTAGCATTTTAATTTGTATTAACAAGCACCCAGTCCCTTAGTGCCCCTTTTTTTGGTTTAGGCCACTGCCCCTCAAAATGTCTGTGCACGGCTCTGATATACAGTGCTTTGTGCTGCGAGGTGAAGTGGATGAACTTAACAATCGCCATTCTGGATTTTGGCATTCGCTTGTATGGTGGCTCTGAACTGTCAAAACACCTATAAAAATGCTTGCTATGATGAGAATAACTGAAAAAATCGAACCTGATCCGAATTTTTTTTATGACGGATGAAAATTTCGGAGGCAGTGTGTAAACGTGATTGACATAACGTGAGGTCATATTTATTTTTCAATATTCAAAAATTTCAGACTAAGTGTGCAATGACCTTTAATGACGAGACAAAGGGATGTAGTTGTTGTGAGAACAGCATTGACAGCAGCAATGGTTGTCCCCTACACCATGTTTAAAGTTTATGACCCACCCTATTCGGAAACTCTGGTATCAAAATAATTTCAGAATTTCCCAGTAGTAAATACGACTTGAGAGGCCGTTCACATCAAACTTCTGATTAGGAAACTCGTATTTATGATAATCCCGATAGCACATGAAGGCAGCAATATTCTAATCTCACATACTATTTAGGATGGCTAGTATGAACATTGGGATGCACGGTCAATCAGGAGCCAGTTATTCTCTGGCCAGAAAGTAAACCTCTTTATTCTGCCCAGGTTTAATGATTTTCAAGCTGTGTGTACTTACTGATTATTTAATAATGAGATAACGAGCTGTCCAGGTGGCACCAATTGTTTTCTGTTTGGCTTTAAAAGTCCTGGTTCGATTGGAACTACATGTATATTTTCTTTGGCTGTCTTAGTTGTTAAGTTTGTGGTAAAGAATGGCTTTGATTAAACTCACTCTTTTGGTGTTTCTTTATCACCAGTTGGTATGGCAAGGTGAGTTTTAATATTTTATTTGTTTGGTTGCAGAATGTTTTAAATGTTAATTTCAATAGTGATTAGGGTTATTCTTAATGTAGTAGTCTTTATAATGTAGCCAAAAATAATTTGAGAACTATTAATATTATACTAATTATTACATGGCCTCCCAAGTCTCTTGTTCATTTGTCATCACTACTCAGTATGCAGCTCCATAGCTTAACATGTCTCTTTACATTACTAGAAGATTGTTTCAGATTAAGAATCACCAAGTATCACACATCATTCCAGGAGTAATTTGAGTTTATATAACTGTCTTTTTTGCATTTAGAGTTAATATGCACTTTGTTCACTCTCTACAGACAATCTGTTGAATGGCCACAGTAACTTGGTTGGTGCATCTATTTCTGCCCCCCTGCAAAACCCCTTGAGCCAGGATTCTGATTCTAACGTCACCTTGAGCGAGGATGCGGATTCTGCTAACGTCACCTTGAGCGAGGATGCGGATTCTGCTAACGTCACCTTGAGCGAGGATGCGGATTCTGCTAACGTCACCTTGAGCGAGGATGCGGATTCTGCTAACGTCACCTTGAGCGAGGATGCTGATTCTGTGAACGTCACCTTGAGCAAGGATGCTGATTCTGTGAACGTCACCTTGAGTGAGGATGCTGATTCTGTGAACGTCACCTTGAGTGAGGATGCTGATTCTGTGAACGTCACCTTGAGCGAGGATGCTGATTCTGTGAACGTCACCTTGAGCGAGTCTGCTGTTAACGTCACCTTGAGCCAGGATGCAGAGTCTGCTGTTAACGTCACCTTGAGCGAGGATGCTGATTCTGCTAACGTCACCTTGAGCGAGGATGCTGATTCTGCTAACGTCACCTTGAGCGAGGATGCTGATTCTGCTAACGTCACCTTAAGCGAGGATGCTGATTCTGCTAACGTCACCTTGAGCGAAGATGCTGATTCTGCTAACGTCACCTTGAGCGAGGATGCTGATTCTGTGAACGTCACCTTGAGCGAGGATGCTGAGTCCGCTAACGTCACCTTGAGCGAGGATGCTGATTCTGCTAACGTCACCTTGAGCGAAGATGCTGATTCTGCTAATGTCACCTTGAGCGAGGATGCTGATTCTGTGAACGTCACCTTGAGCGAGGATGCTGAGTCCGCTAACGTCACATTGAGCGAGGATGCTGATTCTGCTAATGTCACCTTGAGCGAGGATGCTGAGTCCGCTAACGTCACCTTGAGCCAGGATGCAGAGTCTGCTGCTAATGTCACCTTGAGCCAGGATGCTGGTTCTGCTAACGTCACCTTGAGCGAGGATGCTGAGTCTGCTGCTAACGTCACCTTGAGCGAGGATGCTGATTCTGCTAATGTCACCTTGAGCGAGGATGCCGAGTCTGCTGCTAACGTCACCTTGAACGAGGATGCAGAGTCTGCTAATGTCACCTTAAGCGTTCTTGTGTAACCAAATAAAAATATATAATTTTCTTTACTTGTCTAGTGTTCAGTGTTGTACCTTATCCAGAGTTTCATGAGTGCTAAGAGGTGTGTAGAGCTGCTTTTAATGCTTTCTCTTATTTTCTTTGGAAGAGGTTTTTGTTTGTTCTTTTTAACCCCCCCCCCCAATATCAATTGATCACTTCTGGTATGCTGCTGTTACTAATTCTGCCTAAATCTAATTGTAGAAGCCTACTTGCAACACTTGGTTGAAGTGATTTAATGTTAGCTCTTGCAGTCAATAATGCATGAATCCAAAAAGTGGCAACATTTGTTGCTTTGAGAAATGTAGATTTATTTGGATACCCACTGGAAGAATGATCCATTCTGACATGTCGAGCTTGCAGGAATTGTGCGTATGTACCGATTTGATCGTAGAGTGTGCGTACGCTTAAATCCACGCCAACGCTCATTTATAAAAACTGTCTTTGACGTGGAAAAGTGCTTGGTGTCACGTCATGGTCTGAATATAAATATAGATTATTTAGCAGTTTGTCACTTTAATTCTTGCTATTAAGTATATTTCCCATTATAATTTGTTTTAGTTACTAGTAATCTTAACACATTTATAATATTTTATTAAAACCATATTAATAGGCCTAGAAGTTAAAAGGGTATAAATGTTCTAAATGAGCTGCTTATTACATTTATGCTACATAATATTAAATGTCTAATACTTATACTTCCATTGAAGATGAGGCAGAAGCAGGCTCAGAGAGTGAGGGAGAGCCCACTCTATCAAAACATCTAAATAAAGTCTGAAATTATTACAGTGCTGTCTTCTCTTTTAGTTGTACACAACCAGTCAAAAGTTTTTGAACAGTAAGATGTTTAATGTTTTTAAGAAGTCTCTTCTGCTCACCAAGCCGTCATTTATTTGATCCAAAGTACAGCAAAAACAGTAACATTCTGAAATATGTTTGACTATTTAATATTCTATTCGAATATATTTTAACATTGTAATTTATTCCTGTGATTTCAAAGCTGAATTTGTAGCATTTTAATTTGTATTAACAAGCACCCAGTCCCTTAGTGCCCCTTTTTTTGGTTTAGGCCATTGCCCCTCAAAATGTCTGTGCACGGCTCTGATATACAGTCCTTTGTGCTGCGAGATGAAGTGGATGCACTTGACAATCGCCATTCTGGATTTTGGCATTCGCTTGTATGGTGGCTCTGAACTGTCAAAACACCTATCAAAATGCTTGCTATGATGCGAAAAACTGAACAAATCAAACCTGATCCGAATTTTTTTATGACGGTTGGAAATTTCGGAGGCAGTGTGTAAATGTGATTGACATAACGTGAGGTCGTATTTATTTTTCAATGTGCAAAAATTTCGGACTCTGTGTGCAATGACCTTTAATGACAAGACAAAGGGATGTAGTTGTTGTGAGAACAGCATTGACAGCAGCAATGGTTGTCCCCTCCATCATGTTTAAAGTTTATGACCCACCCTATTCGGAAACTCTGGTATCAAAATTATTTCAGAATTTCCCAGTAATAAATATGACTTGAGAGGCCGTTCACATCAAATTTCTGATTAGGAAACTCGTATTTACGATAATCCCGATAGCACATGAAGGCAGCACTATTCTAATCTCACATACTATTTAGGATGGATAGTATGAACATTGGGATGCACGGTCAGTCAGGAGCCAGTTATTCTCTGGCCAGAAAGTAAACCTCTTTATTCTGCCCAGGTTTAATGATTTTCAAGCTGTGTGTGCTTACTGATTATTTAATATTGAGCTAACGAGCTGTCCAGGTGGCACCAATTGTTTTCTGTTTGGCTTTAAAAGTCCTGGTTTGGTTGGAACTGTATGTATATTTTCTTTGGCTGTCTTAGTGGTTAAGTTTGTAGGAAAAAAAATGGGCTTGATTAAACTTACTCTTTTGGTGTTTCTTTATCACCAGTTGGTATGGCAAGGTGAGTTTTAATATTTAATTTGTTTGGTTGCAGGATTTTTTAAATGTTAATTTCAATAGTGATTAGAAGAGTTATTCTGAATGTAGTAGTCTTTATAATGCAGCCAAAAATAATGTGAGAATTGTTAATATTATACTAATTATTACTTGGCCTCCCAAGTCTCTTGTTCATTTGTCATCACTGCTCAGTATGCAGCTCCATAGCTTAACATGTCTCTTTACGTTCCTACAAGATTGTTTCAGATTAAGAAACACCAAGTATCACACATCACTCCAGGAGTAATTTGAGTTTATATAACTGTCTTTTTTGCATTTTAGAGTTAATATGCACTTTGTTCACTCTCTACAGACAATCTGTTGAATGGCCACAGTAACTTGGTTGGTGCATCTATTTCTGCCCCCCTGCAAAACCCCTTGAGCCAGGATTCTGATTCTAACGTCACCTTGAGCCAGGATGCAGAGTCTGCTAACGTCACTTTGAGCGAGGATGCCGAGTCTGCTGCTAACGTCACCTTGAGCCAGGATGCAGAGTCTGCTGCTAACGTCACCTTGAGCCAGGATGCAGAGTCTGCTGCTAACGTCACCTTGAGCCAGGATGCAGAGTCTGCTGCTAATGTCACCTTGAGCGAGGATGCTGATTCTGCTAACGTCACTTTGAGCCAGGATGCTGATTCTGCTAATGTCACCTTGAGCGAGGATGCTGATTCTGCTAACGTCACCTTGAGCGAGGATGCCGATTCTGCTAATGTCACCTTGAGCGAGGATGCTGATTCTGCTAATGTCACATTGAGCGAGGATGCTGATTCTGCTAATGTCACCTTGAGCGAGGATGCTGATTCTGCTAATGTCACCTTGAGCGAGGATGCTGATTCTGCTAATGTCACATTGAGCGAGGATGCCGAGTCTGTTGCTAACGTCACCTTGAGCGAGGATGCCGAGTCCGCTAACGTCACCTTGAGCGAGGATGCGGATTCTGCTAACGTCACCTTGAGCGAGGATGCCGATTCTGCTAACGTCACCTTGAGCGAGGATGCTGATTCTGCTAATGTCACATTGAGCGAGGATGCCGAGTCCGCTAACGTCACCTTGAGCGAGGATGCGGATTCTGCTAACGTCACCTTGAGCGAGGATGCGGATTCTGCTAACGTCACCTTGAGCGAGGATGCGGATTCTGCTAATGTCACATTGAGCGAGGATGCCGAGTCTGCTAACGTCACATTGAGCGAGGATGCGGAGTCCGCTAACGTCACCTTGAGCGAGGATGCTGATTCCGCTAACGTCACCTTGAGCGAGGATGCCGATTCTGCTAACGTCACCTTGAGCCAGGATGCCGAGTCTGCTGCTAACGTCACCTTGAGCCAGGATGCCGAGTCTGCTGCTAACGTCACCTTGAGCCAGGATGCCGAGTCTGCTGCTAACGTCACCTTGAGCCAGGATGCAGAGTCTGCTGCTAACGTCACCTTGAGCCAGGATGCAGAGTCTGCTGCTAACGTCACCTTGAGCCAGGATGCCGAGTCCGCTAACGTCACCTTGAGTGAGGATGCGGATTCTGCTAACGTCACCTTGAGCGAGGATGCTGATCCTGCTAACGTCACCTTGAGCGAGGATGCCGAGTCCGCTAACGTCACCTTGAGCGAGGATGCGGATTCTGCTAACGTCACCTTGAGCGAGGATGCCGATTCTGCTAACGTCACCTTGAGCCAGGATGCCGAGTCTGCTAACGTCACCTTGAGCCAGGATGCCGAGTCTGCTGCTAACGTCACCTTGAGCCAGGATGCCGAGTCTGCTGCTAACGTCACCTTGAGCGAGGATGCTGATTCTGCTAACGTCACCTTGAGCGAGGATGCTGATCCTGCTAACGTCACCTTGAGCGAGGATGCTGATCCTGCTAACGTCACCTTGAGCGAGGATGCTGATCCTGCTAACGTCACCTTGAGCGAGGATGCCGAGTCTGCTAACGTCACTTTGAGCGAGGATGCCGAGTCTGCTAACGTCACTTTGAGCCAGGATGCCGAGTCTGCTGCTAACGTCACCTTGAGCGAGGATGCCGAGTCTGCTGCTAACGTCACCTTGAGCGAGGATGCAGAGTCTGCTAACGTCACCTTGAGCGAGGATGCTGATTCTGCTAACGTCACCTTGAGCGAGGATGCAGAGTCTGCTAACGTCACCTTGAGCGTTCTTGTGTAACCAAATAAAAATATATAATTTTCTTTAATTGTCTTGTGTTCAGTGTGTTGTACTTTATCCAGAGTTTCATGAGTGCTAAGAGGTGTGTAGAGCTGCTTTAATGCTTTCTCTTAATGTCTTATTTTCTTTGGATTTTTTTTTTTTAACCCCCCCCCCCATCAATTGATCACTTCTGGTACGTTGCGGTTACTAATTCTGCCTAAATCTAATTGTAGAAGCCTACTTGCAACACTTAGTCGAAGTGATTTAATTCTAGTTCTTGCAGTCACTAATGCATGAATCCAAAAAGTGGTAACATTTGTTGCTTTGAGAAATGTAGATTTATTTGGATACCCACTGGAAGAATGATCCATTCTGACACGTCGAGCTTGCAGGAATTGTGCGTATGCACAGATTTGATTGTAGAGTGTGCATACGCTTAAATCCACGCCAACGCTCATTTATAAAAACTGTCTTTGACGTGGAAAAGTGCTTAGCATCACATCAGGGTCTGAATATAAATATAGATTATTTAGCAGTTTGTCACACTTTAATTCTTGCTATTAAGTATATTTCCCTTTATAATTTGTTTTAGTCACTAGTAATCTTAACACATTTATAATATTTTATTAAAACCATATTAATAGGCCTATAAGTTAAAAAGGTATAAATGTTCTAAATGAGCGGTTTATAAAATGTATGCTGTATAATATTAAATGTCTAATACTTATACTTCCATTGAAGATGAGGCAGAAGCAGGCTCAGAGAGTGAGGGAGAGCCCACTCTATCAAAACATCTAAATAAAGTCTAAAATTATTACAGTGCTGTTTTCTTTTAATTGTACACTACCAGTTAAAAGTTTTTGAACAGTAAGGTTTGTAATGTTTTTAAGAAGTCTCTTCTGCTCACCAAGCCTACATTTATTTGATCCAAAGTACAGCAAAAACAGTAACATTCTGAAATATTTTTGACTATTTAATATTCTATTTGAATATGTTTTAAAATGTAATTTATTCCTGTGATTTCAAAGCTGAATTTTTAGCATTTTAATTTGTATTAACAAGCACCCAGTCCCTTAGTGCCCCTTTTTTTGGTTTAGGCCACTGCCCCTCAAAATGTCTGTGCACGGCTCTGATATACAGTGCTTTGTGCTGCGAGATGAAGTGGATGAACTTGACAATCGCCATTCTGGATTTTGGCATTCGCTTGTATGGTGGCTCTTGAACTGTCAAAACACCTATCAAAATGCTTGTTATGATGCGAAAAACTGAAAAAATTGAACCTGATCCGAATTTTTTTATGACGGATGAAAATTTCAGAGGCAGTGTGTAAACGTGATTGACATAACGTGAGTTCATATTTATTTTTCAATGTGCAAAAATTTCGGACTCAGTGTGCAATGACCTTTAATGACAAGACAAAGGGATGTAGTTGTTGTGAGAACAGCATTGACAGCAGCAATGGTTGTCCCTACACCATGTTTAAAGTTTATGACCCACCCTATTCGGAAACTCTGGTATCAAAATTATTTCAGAATTTCCCAGTAATAAATATGACTTGAGAGGCCGTTCACATCCAATTTCTGATTAGGAAACTCGTATTTAAGATAATCCCGATAGCACATGAAGGCAGCACTATTCTAATCTCACATACTATTTAGTGACATGACATACAGCCAAGTATGGTAACCCATACTCAGAATTCGTGCTCTGCATTTACCCATCCAAAGTGCACACACACCGTGAACACACACCCGGAGTATATTTAGGATGGATATTGTGAACATTGGGATACACAGTCAGTCAGGAGCCAGTTATTCTCTGGCCAGAAAGTGAACCTCTTTATTCTGCCCAGGTTTAATGATTTTCAAGCTGTGTGTGCTTACTGATTATACAATAATGAGCTAACGAGCTGTCCAGGTGGCACCAATTGTTTTCTGTTTGGCTTTAAAAGTCCTGGTTTGATTGGAACTATATGCATAGTTAATCTGGCTGTCTTAGTGGTTAAGGTTGTAGTAAAGAATGGCTTTGATTAAACTTACTCTTTTGGTGTTTCTTTATCACCAGTTGATATGGCAAGGTGAGTTTTTGTATTTTATTCTTTGTTTGGTTGCAGGATTTTTTTAAATGTTTATTTCAGTATGTGTGTGTGTTCTCTCAATATTAGTGATTAGAAGAGTTATTCTGAATGTAGTAGTCTTTATAATGCAGTCAAAAATAATTTGAGAATTGTTAATATTATTCTAATTATTACTTGGCCTCCCAAGTCTCTTGTTCACTTGTCATCACTGCTCAGTATGCAGCTTCATAGCTTAACATGTGTCTTTACATTACTACAAGATTGTTTCCGATTAAGAAACACCAAGTATCTCGCATCACTCCAGGAGTAACTTGTTTATATAACTGTCTTTTTTGCATTTTGGAGTTAATATGCACTTTGTTCACTCTCTACAGACAATCTGTTGAATGGCCACAGTAACTTGGTTGGTGCATCTATTTCTGCCCCCCTGCAAAACCCCTTGAGCCAGGATTCTGATTCTAACGTCACCTTGAGCGAGGATGCTGAGTCCGTTAACGTCACCTTGAGCGAGGATGCCGAGTCCGCTAACGTCACCTTGAGCGAGGATGCTGATTCTGCTAACGTCACCTTGAGCCAGGATGCTGATTCTGCTAACGTCACATTGAGCGAGGATGCCGAGTCTGCTGCTAACGTCACCTTGAGCCAGGATGCTGATTCTGTTAACGTCACCTTGAGCGAGGATGCTGATTCTGTTAACGTCACCTTGAGCCAGGATGCCGAGTCTGCTGTTAACGTCACCTTGAGTGAGGATGCCGAGTCCGCTAACGTCACCTTGAGCCAGGATGCTGATTCTGCTAACGTCACCTTGAGCCAGGATGCTGATTCTGCTAACGTCACCTTGAGCCAGGATGCTGATTCTGCTAACGTCACCTTGAGCCAGGATGCTGATTCTGCTAACGTCACCTTGAGCCAGGATGCTGATTCTGCTAACGTCACCTTGAGCCAGGATGCTGATTCTGCTAACGTCACCTTGAGCCAGGATGCTGATTCTGCTAACGTCACCTTGAGCCAGGATGCTGATTCTGCTAACGTCACCTTGAGCGAGGATGCTGATTCTGCTAACGTCACCTTGAGCGAGGATGCTGATTCTGCTAACGTCACCTTGAGCCAGGATGCTGATTCTGCTAACGTCACCTTGAGCCAGGATGCAGAGTCTGCTGCTAACGTCACCTTGAGCCAGGATGCAGAGTCTGCTGCTAACGTCACCTTGAGCGAGGATGCCGAATCCACTAACGTCACCTTGAGCCAGGATGCTGAGTCCGCTAACGTCACCTTGAGCCAGGATGCTGATTCCGTTAACGTCACCTTGAGCCAGGATGCCGAATCTGTTGCTAACGTCACCTTGAGCCAGGATGCAGAGTCTGCTGCTAACGTCACCTTGAGCCAGGATGCAGAGTCTGCTGCTAACGTCACCTTGAGCGAGGATGCTGATTCTGCTAACGTCACCTTGAGCCAGGATGCCGAGTCTGTTGCTAACGTCACCTTGAGCCAGGATGCAGAGTCTGCTGCTAACGTCACCTTGAGCCAGGATGCTGATTCTGCTAACGTCACCTTGAGCCAGGATGCCGAGTCTGTTGCTAACGTCACCTTAAGCCAGGATGCCGAGTCTGTTGCTAACGTCACCTTGAGCCAGGATGCCGAGTCTGTTGCTAATGTCACCTTGAGCCAGGATGCAGAGTCTGCTGCTAACGTCACCTTGAGCGAGGATGCCGATTCTGCTAACGTCACCTTGAGCCAGGATACCGAGTCTGCTAACGTCACCTTGAGCGAGGATGCTGATTCTGCTAACGTCACCTTGAGCCAGGATGCCGTGTCTGTTGCTAACCTCACCTTGAGCGAGGATGCCGAGTCTGCTGCTAACCTCACCTTGAGCGAGGATGCCGAGTCTGCTGCTAACCTCACCTTGAGCGAGGATGCCGAGTCTGCTGCTAACCTCACCTTGAGCCAGGATGCCGTGTCTGTTGCTAACCTCACCTTGAGCGAGGATGCCGAGTCTGCTGCTAACCTCACCTTGAGCGAGGATGCCGAGTCTGCTGCTAACCTCACCTTGAGCGAGGATGCCGAGTCTGCTGCTAACGTCACCTTGAGCGAGGATGCAGAGTCTGTTAACGTCACCTTGAGCGTTCTTGTGTAACCAAATAAAAATATATAATTTTCTTTAATTGTCTTGTGTTCAGTGTTGCACTTTTTCCAGAGTTTCATGAGTGCTGAGAGGTGTGTAGAGCTGCTTTAATGCTTTCTCTTAATGTCTTATTTTCTTTGGAAGAGGTGTGTGTTTTTTTTTTTTTTTTTTTTTTTTTTTTTTTTTTTACTCCCCCATCAATTGATCACTTCTGGTACGTTGCTGTTGCTAATTCTGCCTAAATCTAATTGTAGAAGCCTACTTGCAACACTTAGTCGAAGTGATTTAATGCTTGTTCTTGCAGTCACTAATGCATGAATCCAAAAAGTGCTAACATTTGCTGCTTTGAGAAATGTAGATTTATTTGGATACCCACTGGAAGAATGATCATTCTGACACGTCGAGCTTGCAGGAATTGTGCGTATGCACAGATTTGATCGTAGAGTATGCGTACGCTTAAATCCACGCCAACGCTCATTTATAAAAACTGTCTTTGTGGAAAAGTGCTTCGTGTCACATCAGGGTCTGAATATAAATATAGATTTAGAAGTTTGTCACACTTTAATTCTTGCTATTAAGTATATTTCCCTTTATAATAGCTTGTCTTAGTTACTAGTAATCTTAACACATTTATAATATTTTATTAAAACCAGAATAGGCCTATAAGTTAAAAAGGTATAAATGTTCTATATGAGCTTTTTATTAAATTTATGCTATATAATATTAAATGTCTAATACTTATACTTCCATTGAAGATGAGGCAGAAGCAGGCTCAGAGAGTGAGGGAGAGCCCACTCTATCAAAACATCTAAAAGTCTGAAATTATTACAGTGCTGTCTTCTCTTTTAATTGTACACTACCAGTCAAAAGTTTTTGAACAGTAAGATTTTTAATCTTTTTAATCACCAAGCCTACATTTATTTGATCCAAAGTACAGCAAAAACAGTAACATTCTGAAATATTTTTGACTATTTAATTCTATTTAATATTCTATTTGAATATATTTTAAAATGTAATTTATTCCTGTGATTTCAAAGCTGAATTTTTAGCATTTTAATTTGTATTAACAAGCACCCAGTCCCTTAGTGCCCCTTTTTTTGGTTTAGGCCACTGCCCCTCAAAATGTCTGTGCACGGCTCTGATATACAGTGCTTTGTGCTGCGAGATGAAGTGGATGAACTTGACAATCGCCATTCTGGATTTTGGCATTCGCTTGTATGGTGGCTCTGAACTGTCAAAACACCTATCAAAATGCTTGCTATGATGAGAATAACTGAACAAATTGAACCTGATCCGAATTTTTTTATGACGGATGAAAATTTCGGAGGCAGTGTGTAAACGTGATTGACATAACGTGAGGTCGTATTTATTTTTCAACGTGCAAAAATTTCAGACTCAGTGTGCAATGACCTTTAATGACAAGACAAAGGGACGTAGTTGTTGTGAGAGCAGCATTGACAGCAGCAATGGTTGTCCCCTACACCATGTTTAAAGTTTATGACCCACCCTATTCGGAAACTCCGGTATCAAAATTATTTCAGAATTTCCCAGTAATAAATATGACTTGAGAGGCTGTTCACATCTAATTTCTGATTAGGAAACTCGTATTTACGATAATCCCGATAGCATATGAAGGCAGCACTATTCTAATCTCACATACTATTTAGGATGGCTAGTATGAACATTGGGATGCACGGTCAGTCAGGAGCCAGTTATTCTCTGGCCAGAAAGTGAACCCCTTACTGATTATTTAATAATGAGCTAACGAGCTGTCCAGGTGGCACAAATTGTTTTCTGTTTGGCTTTAAAAGTCCTGGTTTGGTTGGAACTGTATGTATATTTTCTTTGGCTGTCTTAGTGGTTAAGTTTGTAGTAAAGAATGGCTTTGATTAAACTTACTCTTTTGGTGTTTCTTTATCACCAGTTGATATGGCAAGGTGAGTTTTAATATTTTATTTGTTTGGTTGCAGGATTTTTTTTAATGTTTATTTCAATATGTATGTGTGTTCTCTCAATATTAGTGATTGGAAGAGTTATTCTGAATGTAGTTGTCTTTATAATGCAGCCAAAAATAATTTGAGAACTATAAGTTAATATTATACTAATTATTACTTGGCCTCCCAAGTCTCTTGTTCATTTGTCATCACTGCTCAGTATGCAGCTTCATAGCTTAACATGTCTCTTTACATTACTACAAGATTGTTTCAGATTAAGAAACGCCAAGTATCTCACATCACTCCAGGAGTAATTTGTTTATATAACTGTTTTTTGCATTTTACAGTTAATATGCACTTTGTTCACTCTGTACAGACAATCTGTTGAATGGCCACAGTAACTTGGTTGGTGCATCTATTTCTGCCCCCCTGCAAAACCCCTTGAGCCAGGATTCTGATTCTAACATCACCTTAAGCGAGGATGCGGATTCTGCTAATGTCACCTTGAGCGAGGATGCTGATTCTGCTAACGTCACCTTGAGCGAGGATGCTGATTCTGCTAATGTCACCTTGAGCGAGGATGCTGATTCTGCTAATGTCACCTTGAGCCAGGATGCTGATTCTGCTAATGTCACCTTGAGCGAGGATGCTGAGTCCGCTAATGTCACCTTGAGCGAGGATGCTGATTCTGCCAACGTCACCTTGAGCGAGGATGCTGATTCTGCTAATGTCACCTTGAGCGAGGATGCTGAGTCCGCTAATGTCACCTTGAGCCAGGATGCTGATTCTGCTTCTAACGTCACCTTGAGCGAGGATGCTGATTCTGCTTCTAACGTCACCTTGAGCCAGGATGCAGAGTCTGCTAACGTCACCTTGAGCCAGGATGCAGAGTCTGCTAACGTCACCTTGAGCGAGGATGCAGAGTCTGCTAACGTCACCTTGAGCGAGGATGCTGAGTCCGCTAATGTCACCTTGAGCCAGGATGCTGATTCTGCCAACGTCACCTTGAGCGAGGATGCTGATTCTGCTAATGTCACCTTGAGCGAGGATGCTGAGTCCGCTAATGTCACCTTGAGCCAGGATGCTGATTCTGCTTCTAACGTCACCTTGAGCCAGGATGCTGATTCTGCTTCTAACGTCACCTTGAGCCAGGATGCCGAGTCTGCTAACGTCACCTTGAGCGAGGATGCCAATTCTGCTAACGTCACCTTGAGCCAGGATGCAGAGTCTGCTAACGTCACCTTGAGCCAGGATGCCGAGTCTGCTAACGTCACCTTGAGCGAGGATGCCAATTCTGCTAACGTCACCTTGAGCCAGGATGCTGAGTCCGCTAATGTCACCTTGAGCCAGGATGCTGATTCTGCCAACGTCACCTTGAGCGAGGATGCTGATTCTGCTAATGTCACCTTGAGCGAGGATGCTGAGTCCGCTAATGTCACCTTGAGCCAGGATGCTGATTCTGCTTCTAACGTCACCTTGAGCCAGGATGCTGATTCTGCTTCTAACGTCACCTTGAGCCAGGATGCCGAGTCTGCTAACGTCACCTTGAGCGAGGATGCCAATTCTGCTAACGTCACCTTGAGCCAGGATGCAGAGTCTGCTAACGTCACCTTGAGCCAGGATGCCGAGTCTGCTAACGTCACCTTGAGCGAGGATGCCAATTCTGCTAACGTCACCTTGAGCCAGGATGCGGAGTCTGCTAACGTCACCTTGAGCCAGGATGCGGAGTCTGCTAACGTCACCTTGAGCGAGGATGCGGAGTCTGCTAACGTCACCTTGAGCCAGGATGCGGAGTCTGCTAACGTCACCTTGAGCCAGGATGCGGAGTCTGCTAACATCACCTTGAGCCAGGATGCGGAGTCTGCTAACGTCACCTTGAGCGAGGATGCGGAGTCTGCTAACGTCACCTTGAGCCAGGATGCCGAGTCTGCTAACGTCACCTTGAGCCAGGATGCCGAGTCTGCTAACGTCACCTTGAGCCAGGATGCCGAGTCTGCTAACGTCACCTTGAGCCAGGATGCCGAGTCTGCTAACGTCACCTTGAGCGAGGATGCCGAGTCTGCTAATGTCACCTTGAGCGAGGATGCCGAGTCTGCTAACGTCACCTTGAGCGAGGATGCCGAGTCTGCTAACGTCACCTTGAGCGAGGATGCCGAGTCTGCTAACGTTACCTTGAGCCAGGATGCCGAGTCTGCTAACGTCACCTTGAGCGAGGATGCCGATTCTGCTAACGTCACCTTGAGCGAGGATGCAGAGTCTGCTAACGTCACCTTGAGCCAGGATGCGGAGTCTGCTAACGTCACCTTGAGCCAGGATGCCGAGTCTGCTAACGTCACCTTGAGCGAGGATGCCGATTTTGCTAACGTCACCTTGAGCCAGGATGCGGAGTCTGCTAACGTCACCTTGAGCCAGGATGCCGAGTCTGCTAACGTCACCTTGAGCCAGGATGCCGAGTCTGCTAACGTCACCTTGAGCCAGGATGCCGAGTCTGCTAACGTCACCTTGAGCCAGGATGCCGAGTCTGCTAACGTCACCTTGAGCGAGGATGCCGATTTTGCTAACGTCACCTTGAGCCAGGATGCGGAGTCTGCTAACGTCACCTTGAGCCAGGATGCCGATTTTGCTAACGTCACCTTGAGCCAGGATGCGGAGTCTGCTAACGTCACCTTGAGCCAGGATGCGGAGTCTGCTAACATCACCTTGAGCCAGGATGCGGAGTCTGCTAACGTCACCTTGAGCGAGGATGCGGAGTCTGCTAACGTCACCTTGAGCCAGGATGCCGAGTCTGCTAACGTCACCTTGAGCCAGGATGCCGAGTCTGCTAACGTCACCTTGAGCCAGGATGCCGAGTCTGCTAACGTCACCTTGAGCCAGGATGCCGAGTCTGCTAACGTCACCTTGAGCGAGGATGCCGAGTCTGCTAATGTCACCTTGAGCGAGGATGCCGAGTCTGCTAACGTCACCTTGAGCGAGGATGCCGAGTCTGCTAACGTCACCTTGAGCGAGGATGCCGAGTCTGCTAACGTTACCTTGAGCCAGGATGCCGAGTCTGCTAACGTCACCTTGAGCGAGGATGCCGATTCTGCTAACGTCACCTTGAGCGAGGATGCAGAGTCTGCTAACGTCACCTTGAGCCAGGATGCGGAGTCTGCTAACGTCACCTTGAGCCAGGATGCCGAGTCTGCTAACGTCACCTTGAGCGAGGATGCCGATTATGCTAACGTCACCTTGAGCCAGGATGCGGAGTCTGCTAACGTCACCTTGAGCCAGGATGCCGAGTCTGCTAACGTCACCTTGAGCCAGGATGCCGAGTCTGCTAACGTCACCTTGAGCCAGGATGCCGAGTCTGCTAACGTCACCTTGAGCCAGGATGCCGAGTCTGCTAACGTCACCTTGAGCGAGGATGCCGATTTTGCTAACGTCACCTTGAGCCAGGATGCGGAGTCTGCTAACGTCACCTTGAGCCAGGATGCAGAGTCTGCTAACGTCACCTTGAGCCAGGATGCCGAGTCTGCTAACGTCACCTTGAGCGAGGATGCCAATTCTGCTAACGTCACCTTGAGCCAGGATGCTGAGTCCGCTAATGTCACCTTGAGCCAGGATGCTGATTCTGCCAACGTCACCTTGAGCGAGGATGCTGATTCTGCTAATGTCACCTTGAGCGAGGATGCTGAGTCCGCTAATGTCACCTTGAGCCAGGATGCTGATTCTGCTTCTAACGTCACCTTGAGCCAGGATGCTGATTCTGCTTCTAACGTCACCTTGAGCCAGGATGCCGAGTCTGCTAACGTCACCTTGAGCGAGGATGCCAATTCTGCTAACGTCACCTTGAGCCAGGATGCAGAGTCTGCTAACGTCACCTTGAGCCAGGATGCCGAGTCTGCTAACGTCACCTTGAGCGAGGATGCCAATTCTGCTAACGTCACCTTGAGCCAGGATGCGGAGTCTGCTAACGTCACCTTGAGCCAGGATGCGGAGTCTGCTAACGTCACCTTGAGCGAGGATGCGGAGTCTGCTAACGTCACCTTGAGCCAGGATGCGGAGTCTGCTAACGTCACCTTGAGCCAGGATGCGGAGTCTGCTAACGTCACCTTGAGCCAGGATGCGGAGTCTGCTAACGTCACCTTGAGCGAGGATGCGGAGTCTGCTAACGTCACCTTGAGCCAGGATGCCGAGTCTGCTAACGTCACCTTGAGCCAGGATGCCGAGTCTGCTAACGTCACCTTGAGCCAGGATGCCGAGTCTGCTAACGTCACCTTGAGCCAGGATGCCGAGTCTGCTAACGTCACCTTGAGCGAGGATGCCGAGTCTGCTAACGTCACCTTGAGCGAGGATGCCGAGTCTGCTAACGTCACCTTGAGCGAGGATGCCGAGTCTGCTAACGTCACCTTGAGCGAGGATGCCGAGTCTGCTAACGTTACCTTGAGCCAGGATGCCGAGTCTGCTAACGTCACCTTGAGCGAGGATGCCGATTCTGCTAACGTCACCTTGAGCGAGGATGCAGAGTCTGCTAACGTCACCTTGAGCCAGGATGCGGAGTCTGCTAACGTCACCTTGAGCCAGGATGCCGAGTCTGCTAACGTCACCTTGAGCGAGGATGCCGATTTTGCTAACGTCACCTTGAGCCAGGATGCGGAGTCTGCTAACGTCACCTTGAGCCAGGATGCCGAGTCTGCTAACGTCACCTTGAGCCAGGATGCCGAGTCTGCTAACGTCACCTTGAGCCAGGATGCCGAGTCTGCTAACGTCACCTTGAGCCAGGATGCCGAGTCTGCTAACGTCACCTTGAGCGAGGATGCCGATTTTGCTAACGTCACCTTGAGCCAGGATGCTGAGTCTGCTAACGTCACCTTGAGCCAGGATGCAGAGTCTGCTAACGTCACCTTGAGCCAGGATGCTGATTATGGTTCAGGCCCTGTCTATTTACATGCTGACATCAACCGTAATCTTGTGTAGCCAAATAAAAACTTGTTTTTGAATGTCTTGTGTTCAGTGGGTCTTAAAAAAAAAAAATATAAATAAATAAATAAATATATATATATATATATATATATATATATATATATATATATATATATATATATATATATATATATTTATTATTTTTTTTTTTTTTTCAGTAGATGCTTCTGTAGAATATCTACAACACGTGGGGGCAGTTTCCCGGACAGGGTTTAAGTTAAACCAGGAGTAGGCTTAATCTAGAATAGTTTTTTTTTTTTTTTTTTTTTTTAAATGGCTTTCTGAAGCACTGATTAAGTACAGATTACTAACTCGTGGACTATGGAGTCCTGAACTAAAATAAAATTGGTTCTTTTAAAACCAACTGTGATCTGAATTGGCACAACAGAGGTTGCCTATGAACCAAGCAAAGCTTAAATCCAAGGGGAAAAAATAGCAGTGGGGGGGAAAAAAGCCTGCAATCAATGAAAAACCAACAATGTTACTGAACAAGTGAGAACTTTTGTAAAGCAAGCAAAGTAAACTGCACATCAGGTGTCAAATAAACAAAGAAATGCTTGGGAATCTCTTTGTAATTCTTGTATAAATTATTGCAATCAGCTGTTGTCTGTTTTGTAACATATTACACAGCAGCTGTTTTAGAGATTTTTTTATGGTCAGAATTATATTGGCACTAAAAAATATGATCAAAGAGGATTGTAAAAGTGTTTATTCTGATCTTTCATTAAAAAAGTTAATAAAAATAAATTAAAAAATCTAACTTTTTCAACAAAATCACATTGATTTTTTTCTCTAATACACATTGGCCACAATTATTTGTAGTCCTATAAATTATGAGTAAAATCTTTGAAGATATATATTCCCATTCATATATACATTTTTTAGAACACAAGGGTGAGTAGGAGCATGAAATTATCCAGCCATGACTTCCTGTTTCACAGGAATATAAATGAGAACACAAAGGCCAAATTCTCTTTGTCATCCATCACAATGGGGAACAAAAATAGTTCTCTTGAGCTTTGTAAAATAGGAAGTCAAGAAAATTATTCAAGGCTTTTGCATGGTAGTGTATGACTTATCCTGGCAAAAGATCTTCAAAAGTCTTCTTGCTCTTTTCAGCAATTTAGTATGTCAAACATTTGACAAGTGACCCCAAAAAGTGGAAGTTACTTTTCTTTGAGAAATGCTGATTTGCATACCCATTGCTAGACTGCAACAACACTGATCCATCCTGACATCAAGCTTGCAGGAATTATGCGCATGTTAAATTCTGGTGTTTTTCACAAATTAATCAGCTTGACAATTAAGAAAAGTGAACCATTTTATCTGGCCCAGGTGTAATGGTTTTCACATTATAAATTAAGAAACTACCCAGACTCAGATTCCACATCAAAACAGATGTTAGATCATACTTATTCCCAAAATGGCTTATGATAAAGAAGGTTAAGAAGTGACGTTGTTTCTGCAATGTTTGGAATGATTACACCCTGAGCATTTGGACATCAATTGTAAAATGGGAATGGGTGTGACAATCTTGTTAATTACTTATAAAGCCCTGAATGGTTTAGCTCCTCAGTACTTGAGCGAGCTCTTATCGCATTATAGTCCTCCACGTCTGCTGCGTTCTCAAAACTTATGTCGTTATGCGTTCTCAAAACTTATGTCTTATGTCGTGGCCACGAGATCGTTTTGTCGAGGTAACGACATCCTTATGTTGTGGGCTTGAGATGTTATGTTGAGGGAACGACATCCATTTCTCGTGGCCACAAGTTTAATGTGTAAACAAACCTACGTGACCATAGCAACCCGGGATTATCAGGGACTCATTAATATTTTACTTTGAATTAAGAAACTATTATATTAATTATTATAGAAATTATTACATAATTAAATTATTATATTGACCATAGGCTACCAGACTGTAGGCAATTGCACGTGATGTAACAAGCATTCGAAATAAGTTTATCACAAATAGGCTAAATGTTACATAAAACACATAAAATAAACCTACAAGAAAACATTTTTATCCATCCCACAGTCTTGCTAGCTGTGTGTGTCCATTAACTGATCGTCTTTTTCCGTAATATTTGTATATTATTATTAGCTATTATTATCATCATCATTATTGTTTTGGCCTTTTGTCTTGGCCGCGGAAGCATGGCAGTGGGCTTTGTCATGAACGCACTTCATTCCACCAAACTTTTATTTCTTCTTATTTATTTAGGTAGATAATTGATCAACAAAAAATATATTAAAATTAAGATACAATCGTACAAAACGAAATTCATTCCAAAACAAGGGATTCCACAAAAAAAGAACATGAAGTGGTCTAAAAATGATGTCTGACCCGCTTCCAATCTTCCAGCGTCCTGCCGTGATTACCACGCCCCTTATGACATTTATAATTTCCTTTCTTAATTAACAAATTGAACCAAAAACACAAACAAATAATTTTAAATAAAAGCACTTTCTTAAATGGCTACAATAATTATTATTAGCCTATTATTATATTTTTATATTCGTTTTTTTCCTTCATTTCAATCTCTTTACATAACGTTCTGAACAGTTTTGTAAATAAGCCTACTGTAAATGCTCGACATAAACCTTTGATTATGCTGACTGCAATTTATAGCCTATCGGAAATGCAGTTTAAAGGCTGAATTTAACATATATTTATTTTTTTCTGCGAATTAATAATTATTCATTATAGCCTACTGCCTGGTGTTTCCTTGAGGAATGAATCATTCACGTAGTTTCATTTGTAAATGTAAACACAAGCTCATTTATCATCACGCACTGGCATAAATAGCCTACAATCATTAAAGTATTGGCATAATTGTCAGGCGTTTCCAGTATTTGCAAAATATATGATAGCATAATTATACAGAACTTTAAATAGGTAAAGCGATACACGAATTGAAAGAGGAAATAAATAAATATAAAACATAGCCCAACAAGTTAATATAACCTAATAATAATAATATACAAATATTAAATGAAAATGTTTAATGTTAAGAAAAATGTTTTATTCATCTCTGATAATCCCGGGTTGCTATGGTCACGTAGGTTTGTTCACACATTAAACTCGTGGCCACGAGAAAAATATGTAATTCCCTCAACATAAGAAGTCGTGGCCACGAGAAATGGATGTTGTTCCCGCAACATAACATCTCAAGGCCACAACATAAGGATGTCGTTACCTCGACAAAAAGATCTCGTGGCCACGACAAAACTAAGTGAACCGAGGACTACCCCTCACGGGCACCGTACAAATCTGAGCATACGCACGCTTATGTACTTATGTACTAATGTACTGTCTATATGTGTACTGTCTATATGTAAACTGTTTTGTTTTTTTGCACTGTTTGGAGCACGCTCTCAAGAATTTCACTCACCAAGGCACTTGTGCTGTGGTGATGTGACAATAAAAGTGATTTGATTTGATTTGATTTGCTTTATAAATGAGGCCCCCGGTTCCTTGCCGCTGTCGCCTCTGGCTTGCTCAGTTGGGGTCACTTAATTTCCAGCGATATCGTCGACTTGATTGCACAGATACTATTTAAACTGAACTGAGCTGGATGATGACATCACTGAATTCAATAATGAAATGCCTTTAACTGAAAATTGAGTGCTTAATCTTGTCATTTTACATTATTGACACACTATTTTCCTATTTTGATATTGTAATGTTGCTTTGACACAATCTGTATTGTTAAAAGCGCTATATAAATAAAGGTGACTTGACTGCTGTGCCGCAATAAACATCTTCAGAAGATCTTTGACCTCCCCATCAGTTCTTCTGACATTGGCGAGCCACCCAGGGGCAAGGTACGAAAAATGGGGTAAGCAATTTCTTTCTTTTTTGTCAGTAAATCCCCTCAGTAAAAAAAAGAGAGGTTTAAGGACAGAAGCAGTGATGGAAAGAGTACTGAAAATTTGTACTTAAATACAAGTACTGTTACATTGCTGAAATAATACTCAATTACAAGTAAAACTACTGGTGCCAAAACAGTACTTAAGTAAAAGTACAAAGCACTCTTCTCAAAAACTACTCAGAGTACTAGTTACTACTTTTTAGCTGGCGATATTTAATGAATTACCAAAAAATATTCATCCATATCAAAGATCTATGTGAATAATAGCTAAGAGAATTTGCTTTATTCAGTATTAGCATGAGGAGCTCTTAAGCCTATTCTGTACAAGTCTTAGTCTATGTCTCAATTCAAAAATTCCCCCAAAATGCCTAAAAACAAAGAGGGAAAAGTTGATATTGCACTTTAAGCTCTTTTTGCCTCAAACAAGGAAAGAAAAGATCAGAGGAAATTAAAATGGAAAACAAGCTGCTAAACTCTTAAGTCAACAACAGTGTCAGGTCATTAAGAAATTGCAGGGCTGAAGAGATCACTCTGACGAAACAGATTGAGCAATTGAAATGTCAATGCCCGAATCAGATAGGCAGTCATTTAGATCTTTTTTGAAGCATCAACTAGACAGTTGGTACATGCCCAATACAATTATGAATTTGTCCAGAATAACTGCAAGGACGCTTTAGTCGACAACATAATTCTTCGGATGATTCTGTGAGGTTCCCAATAGCGCTAGCACCAGGGTCACTGATCAAAGAACTGAAAATGGGCAAGCTGTTGTCTTTTATGGACATTCAAAGTCTTGTTTCAGCAGTGGGTACTTCTGAGCCTGATAACATGAATCCTGTAGAGTTCTTGTTGAGAGTGGAGAAGTTAGTGAATGTTTATAGTGTCAGATGCAGATGCTTGTTGACTTCTTATAACCTGCATTCCCAAATCATTCACTAGTGTTC
>CM049862.1:28559002-28566502 GCA_027422415.1 Schizothorax lantsangensis
AAGTGATTTATTATAGTAGCGCGGTTACTAATTATGACATTATTATTATTATCTTCTAGATGAATCAAAGCAGTGCGAGTAACCGAATTATCTCTAAAATTACTCCGGTTTACTATGAAAGACTAATTATGTTTCACACAGATTATTATTATATATATAGAGAGAGAGAGAGACTATAGAGATTAGATTTCTGTAGTTAATATTTTACATTTCTGTCTTTTTCCCTCAAAATTGCTGCTTTTCATCTCAATTTTTTTTAAGCTGTGAGTTTCTTCCTCACAAATTATACTTTAATATCACTATTTTTTCCTCAAAATTGCAAAAAAAAATTAATATATATATATATTTTTTTCCTAACACATCTATCTCACAATTATGACTTTATTTCTACAAATATTGATACTTTATGAAAGCCTAATTATGGTGTTTTTCCCTCAGAATTGCTGCTTTGAACAACAACCTCAGAAATTATAGTTTTTAATATCACTTTTTTCTCAAAATTGCAATTTTGTTTGTCATAGTTGACTTTTTCGTAACATCCATGAGTTTGAATCTCTCAATTATGACTTTATTTCTAAAACAAAAAATACTTTATCTCAATTCTCAATTCATATTTATAATTTTTTTCTCAATTTATACTTTTTATCTCACAGTTGACTTTTTTTCTAGCATTTTCTGGAGATTATTTCTCCAGTTCTTGACTTTATTTCTTAAAACTGCAAGTTCATATCACATTTTGGACAAAATTTGCACATTTATATCTCAGATTTTTCATAAAAATTTGATATTGCTTTTTTTTTTAGCATCTGAGTTTATTTAAAATTTGATATTATTTTTTGAATTTTCTCAAAAATGTTTAAATAATTGAATATTATTATTATTTAGATTTATCAGACGCTTTCTTCCAAACGAAGACAATAGAAGCATCAGCAGAGCAACGATGTGCTGTGACAGAGTCAGCTTCACACAGCACAGCAAGGCCTTGTTTTACTGTAATACCACGAATGAAAGGAATAAAGTGCATAAGATGCAAGTGATCATGTTGCGATGTCAGAGCTACGTTATCTGGAAAGATACACTGTTGCTACTCTGAAATAAAGAAGTTGAAGAACCTTATTATGATCAAACAAATACATGAAAGATTTGCTATAAACTGCAGTCAGCTATATAACATCTAATGTCAATTAGAAAAATCATATAATACATCAAATGAAAACAGATAGAATAGAGCAAGCTGGTGTTAATTATTATTATTATTATGCTTCTGTCAATTTTCTCAAATCTGTTTTTGTTTTTAATTAATTAATTTAATTTTAGTACTTTGTGTTTTTTATTTTTTTTTATTTTGCTTCTGTGAATTTTCTTAAAACAATTTTTGTTTTTAATTAATTTAATTTTGGTACTTTGTTTTTTATTTTATTTATTTTGCTTCTGTGAATTTTCTTAAAACTGTTTTTATTTTTAATTAATTAATTTTATTTTTTTATTTTTTATTTTTTTTTATTTTGCTTCTGTGAATTTTCTTAAAACAATTTTTGTTTTTAATTAATTAATTTAATTTTAGTACTTTGTTTTTATTTTATTTATTTATTTATTTATTTATTTTGCTTCTGTGAATTTTCTCAAAACTGTTTTTTTTATTTTTTATTAATTTAATTTTAGTACTTTGTGTTTTTTATTTTATTTATTTTGCTTCTGTGAATTTTCTTAAAACTGTTTTTATTTTTAATTAATTAATTTTATTTTATTTTTTTTAATTTTTTTTTATTTTGCTTCTGTGAATTTTCTTAAAACTGTTTTTATTTTTAATTAATTATTATTTTTTTTATTTATTTATTTTTTTTTATTTTGCTTCTGTGAATTTTCTTAAAACAATTTTTGTTTTTAATTAATTAATTTTAATTTTAGTACTTTGTGTTTTTATTTTATTTATTTATTTTGCTTCTTTGAATTTTCTCAAAACTGTTTTTTTTATTTTTAATTAATTTAATTTAATTTTGGTACTTTGTATTTTCTCAAAACTGTAAATTAATTTGACATATTTTGGACTTAATACTTTTTATTTTACAATTCTTACTTTTTTCTAGTAACTGAACTTCTCACACTTTGTACTTTTTTTAATAAAACTTGTGAATTTTTAGCTCAGTTTATTTTTTTCTCTCAAAATTGTTAGTTTTATCTCAAAATTAAAAAAAAAGACACATTTTCTCAGAATTATGAGTTCATGGCTTTTCCAGATTTTTAGACAGTTACTAATTATGACATTATTATTATTATTATCTTCTAGATGAATCAAAGCAGTGCGAGTAACCGAATTATCTCTAAAATTACTCCGGTTTACTATGAAAGACTAATTATGTTTCACACAGATTATTATTATACAGTTATGTTCAAAATAATAGCAGTCCAATATCACTAACCAGATCAATCTCTGTTTTTGGCAGAAATTATATTTCTACATGGCAAATATTTTACTAGTAGGTGTGGTAGAGTAATAGAAAACCAACAGACCCAACAGTCATGACATGCATGCTGTTGATTCTGTGCAACTAAATCATTAATTGAAAAGGGCGTGTTCAAAATAATAGCAGTGTGGAGTTTAATTAGAGAGGTAAACCATTCTGTGAAAAAACTGGTGTCAAACAAGTGGCCCTTATTTAAGGACGAAGGCAGCAAATGTTGTACTGTGCATTTCTCTCTGAAAATCTGAGTAAAATGGGTCATTCCAGACATTGTTCAAAAGAATAGCGTACTTTGATTAAAAAGTTGATTAGAGAGGGGAAAACATTTAAAGAAGTGCAGAAAATGATAGGCTGCTCTGCTAAAATTATATCAAATGCTTTAAAATGGCAAACAAAACCAGAAAGATGAGGAAGAAAACGGAAAACTACCATTCAAATGGATCGAAGAATAGCCAAAATGGCAAAGACTCAGCCAATGATCAGCTCCAGGGTGATCAAAGAAAGTCTAAAGTTACCTGTGAGTACTGTAACAATTAGAAGACGCCTATGAGAAGCCAAGCTATCGGCAAGAAGCCCCCGCAAAGTCCCACTGTTGAAAAAATGAAGAGGTTACAATTTGGCAAAGAACACATTGACTGGCCTAAAGAGAAATGGCGCAATATTTTGTGGACTGATGAAGCAAGATTGTTCTTTTTGGGTCTAGGGGCCGCAGACAGTTTGTCAGACGACCCCCAAACACTGAACTCAAGCCACAGTACACTGTGAAGACAGTGAAGCATGGTGGCACAAGCATCATGATATGGGAATGTTTCTCATACTACATGTTGGGCCTATTTATCGCATTCCAGGGATCATGGATCAGTTTAAGTACATTAAAATACTTAAAGAGGTTATGTTGCCTTATGCCGAAGAGGAAACGCCCTGGAAATGGGTGTTTCAACAAGACAACGACCCCAAACACACCAGTAAGTGAGCAGCATCTTGGTTCCAGACCAACAAGATTAATGTTATGGAGTGGCCAGCCCAATCTCCAGACCTTAATCCAATAGAAAACTTGTGGGGTGACATCAAAAATGCTGTTTCTGAGGCAAAACCAAGAAATACAGAGGAATTGTGCTATGTAGTGCAATCGTCCTGGGCTGGAATACCGGTTCACATGTGCCAGACTCCATGCAACACAGATGTGAAGCAGTTCTCAGAAACCGTGGCTATACAACTAAATGTTAGTTCAGTCATTCACAAGAAAGCTAAATCTTCAAGCATTTTTCAGTTTAAACAGTAAATGTTTGACTTTGTAAAGAAAAATGCAGACACTGCTATTTTTTTGAACAGCCTAATATTCCTTTTTCTTCACTTTCTGTAAAGTAATAACAAATTTGCAAAATTTTTCTTCATGTTTTGATTTAGAATAGAATGTGCAATGTTCCCAATGCATTTGTGTGTATTGAAGTAAAAGTTATTATAAGGATTTTGAGCTTTAATTGCTTTTTTAAACACACTGCTATTATTTTGAACATAACTGTATATATATAGAGAGAGAGAGAGAGACTATAGAGATTAGATTTCTGTAGTTAATATTTTACATTTCTGTCTTTTTCCCTCAAAATTGCTGCTTTTCATCTCAATTTTTTTTAAGCTGTGAGTTTCTTCCTCACAAATTATACTTTAATATCACTATTTTTTCCTCAAAATTGCAAAAAAAAATTAATATATATATATATTTTTTTCCTAACACATCTATCTCACAATTATGACTTTATTTCTACAAATATTGATACTTTATGAAAGCCTAATTATGGTGTTTTTCCCTCAGAATTGCTGCTTTGAACAACAACCTCAGAAATTATAGTTTTTAATATCACTTTTTTCTCAAAATTGCAATTTTGTTTGTCATAGTTGACTTTTTCGTAACATCCATGAGTTTGAATCTCTCAATTATGACTTTATTTCTAAAACAAAAAATACTTTATCTCAATTCTCAATTCATATTTATAATTTTTTTCTCAATTTATACTTTTTATCTCACAGTTGACTTTTTTTCTAGCATTTTCTGGAGATTATTTCTCCAGTTCTTGACTTTATTTCTTAAAACTGCAAGTTCATATCACATTTTGGACAAAATTTGCACATTTATATCTCAGATTTTTCATAAAAATTTGATATTGCTTTTTTTTTTTAGCATCTGAGTTTATTTAAAATTTGATATTATTTTTTGAATTTTCTCAAAAATGTTTAAATAATTGAATATTATTATTATTTAGATTTATCAGACGCTTTCTTCCAAACGAAGACAATAGAAGCATCAGCAGAGCAACGATGTGCTGTGACAGAGTCAGCTTCACACAGCACAGCAAGGCCTTGTTTTACTGTAATACCACGAATGGAAAGGAATAAAGTGCATAAGATGCAAGTGATTATGTTGGGTGTTGCTATGTCAGAGCTACGTTATCTGGAAAGATACACTGTTGCTACTCTGAAATAAAGAAGTTGAAGAACCTTATTATGCATCAAACAAATACGTGAAAGATTTGCTATAAACTGCAATCAGCTATATAACATCTAATGTCAATTAGAAAAATCATATAATACATCAAATGAAAACAGATAGAATAGAGCAAGCTGGTGTTAATTATTATTATTATTATTATGCTTCTGTCAATTTTGTCAAATCTGTTTTTGTTTTTAATTAATTAATTTAATTTTAGTACTTTGTGTTTTTTATTTATTTTTTTATTTTGCTTCTGTGAATTTTCTTAAAACAATTTTTGTTTTTAATTAATTTAATTTTGGTACTTTGTTTTTTATTTTATTTATTTTGCTTCTGTGAATTTTCTTAAAACTGTTTTTATTTTTAATTAATTAATTTTATTTTTTTTATTTTTTATTTTTTTTTATTTTGCTTCTGTGAATTTTCTTAAAACAATTTTTGTTTTTAATTAATTAATTTAATTTTAGTACTTTGTTTTTATTTTATTTATTTATTTATTTATTTATTTTGCTTCTGTGAATTTTCTCAAAACTGTTTTTTTTATTTTTTATTAATTTAATTTTAGTACTTTGTGTTTTTTATTTTATTTATTTTGCTTCTGTGAATTTTCTTAAAACTGTTTTTATTTTTAATTAATTAATTTTATTTTATTTTTTTTAATTTTTTTTTATTTTGCTTCTGTGAATTTTCTTAAAACAATTTTTGTTTTTAATTAATTAATTTTAATTTTAGTACTTTGTGTTTTTATTTTATTTATTTATTTTGCTTCTTTGAATTTTCTCAAAACTGTTTTTTTTATTTTTAATTAATTTAATTTAATTTTGGTACTTTGTATTTTCTCAAAACTGTAAATTAATTTGACATATTTTGGACTTAATACTTTTTATTTTACAATTCTTACTTTTTTCTAGTAACTGAACTTCTCACACTTTGTACTTTTTTTAATAAAACTTGTGAATTTTTAGCTCAGTTTATTTTTTTCTCTCAAAATTGTTAGTTTTATCTCAAAATTAAAAAAAAAGACACATTTTCTCAGAATTATGAGTTCATGGCTTTTCCAGATTTTTAGACAGTTACTAATTATGACATTATTATTATTATTATTATCTTCTAGATGAATCAAAGCAGTGCGAGTAACCGAATTATCTCTAAAATTACTCCGGTTTACTATGAAAGACTAATTATGTTTCACACAGATTATTATTATATATAGAGAGAGAGAGAGAGAGACTATAGAGATTAGATTTCTGTAGTTAATATTTTACATTTCTGTCTTTTTCCCTCAAAATTGCTGCTTTTCATCTCAATTTTTTTTAAGCTGTGAGTTTCTTCCTCACAAATTATACTTTAATATCACTATTTTTTCCCTCAAAATTGCAAAACAAATAAATATATATATTTTTTTTTTTCCTAACACATCTATCTCACAATTATGACTTTATTTCTACAAATATTGATACTTTATGAAAGCCTAATTATGGTGTTTTTCCCTCAGAATTGCTGCTTTGAACAACAACCTCAGAAATTATAGTTTTTAATATCACTTTTTTCTCAAAATTGCAATTTTGTTTGTCATAGTTGACTTTTTCGTAACATCCATGAGTTTGAATCTCTCAATTATGACTTTATTTCTAAAATATTGATACTTTATGTCTCAATTCATACTTTTTTTTCCTCAAAATTGCAACTTTTTATCCCACAGTTGACTTTTTCTATCATTTTCCACTTTATATCTCCAGTTCTAGACTTTATTTCTTCTTCACTGCACGTTCATATCACGTTTTGGACTTATTTTAATCTTAAAGTTTGCTAATTTTTATCTCACAATTTGTACCTTTTTTTTCTTAAAAATATGATATTGCATTTTTAGCATCTGAGAGTTTATTTCAAATGTTACACTATTTAGAATTTTCCCAAAACTTCAAAAATGTTTATTAATTAAATATTAAATTAAATTAATAATTTATTATTTTAATTTTATTTTTTGCTTCTGTGAAATTTCTCAAATCTGTGTTTTATTTTTAATTAATTAATTTAATTTTGGTAAATTAATTTGACATATTTTGGACTTAATACTTTTTATCTTACAATTCTTTCTAGTAACTGAACTTCTCACACTTTGCACTTTTTTTTTTAATAAATCTTGTCAATTTTTACCAAACAATTTTTAAAAAATCAATAATTTACACTATTTAGAATTTTCCCAAAACTTAATTTTTTTGTATTAATTAAATATTAAATTAAATTAATAATACTAATTAAATAACTAAATAATATTTTTTTTATTTTTTGCTTCTGTGAATTTTCTCAACTGTTTTTTTTTATTTTTAATTAATTTAAAATTAAGTTTCTCACAACTTTTCTCAAAATTGCAAGTACACCATAATGACAAAGCACAAAACAGGTTTGAAACATCTTTGCAAATTTATTAGAAATAAAAAACTGCAATGATTCCATTGCATAAGTATTCATACCCTTTTCTGGGACACTTGAAATTTAGCTCAGGAGCACTCATATCACTTGTAGATGTTACTACACTTCGAGTGGAGT
>CM049862.1:28574002-28581502 GCA_027422415.1 Schizothorax lantsangensis
CACAGTATGATGGCAGTCATGCACGAAGGAACTAGATTATATAAAACTAGAAATTGTAATGCGTATGCATGCAAAAAATTCCCATACGCATGTGAATAATCTCTCGAGGGCACAAAAAAGTTTCACGTGCATACACTTTTTTGGGGGGGCTCTGTTTGTTATCAGAAAATCAATGGAAAAAAAAAACTGGAAAAAAAAAATATTTACAGAATGACTATTATATACCAAATATAAAGCTGAAAATAATGCTGCATGAACCAATTTTGATAAATATGGACTGAAAATCTTGGAAAATGTGCAGGAACCCTGATGTAAACGAACCAGTTCTATTATGAATATTGTATTATTGACTCTTGTAAGTCACTTTGGATGAAAGCGTCTGCTAGAGCCATAAATGTAAATGAGTAATCAATTCCTTTGTTTCTAATTGAGAAGAGCAAGAACTTAGCTTAAATTTGACGGGTTGGCCAATAACTGTATTATAACTATAATCGTTGCCCTGAAAGCGTGTGGTTGGCGGGTCAGGGTTGAGATGTGTTGGGTTTCTAGGTGTCTGGTTCTGTGGCGTCTTGAGAGGGAAGATATGGAGTCAAGGTACAATATTCCAGAATTCATACCAGATTTGTTCCAGACCTCTATAAATCAACCCAAAGATTTCCTCAAAACTATGAAAGTTTGACCATTTTTATTTTAATAATGGAATGCTGAAAAACTCTAGAAACATAATGAGATTTGAGCTCAAATTGCCATCTGAAGGTGATTCATAAACTAGCTCAGGTGAGATTACCATTAACAGGTTAATTTTTGCTTAGTTATCAGGCTTAACAACATCAACAACAATTCATCAACGGTGTGAAGCTATTAAACATTTGAACTGGATTAAGTCATTTCTGCTAAATTAATACATGCATATGTAAATAAAGTAATAACACTTTATTTTAACGTTCCAATTGAGACATTCTGGTGGTGTTCTAATATAAATATCAAATGCATCAGAGATGCATTTACTTGACAAGTAAAATGACAAGATATTATGTAAAAAAATTATCCAAATTTTGTTAGTGTTTGCTTAAAACAAGCAAAAATATCTGCCAATGAGGTAATTTTTTTTAATCTTGTTTAGCCTTTGAATTAAGATTATTTTTCATACCCCATTGGCAAATATTTTTGCTTGCTTTAAGCAAACACTAACAAAATTTTGTTAATATTTTCAGAAAACAAGTCAAGTAAATGCATCCTGATTCCAGATTTTTTAGATATTTATACTAGAAAACAAGACAAACAAAAATATTTGTTGAAGTGTAACCCTAACTTAGTCCCCTAACACTCTAATGGCTATTAGTCGACATGTAGTTGCTATAGGTAGTGAAATACAGTGAATCAATTCCATTGTTTCTAGCTGAGAAGAGCAAGAACTTTGTATTATTACTTCACTGGCTTGAACCAACTGGTAATACTAGAAAGTTCTGAACTGATGGTCGAGACTGAATCACATCCACCAGCGCTTCACTCCAGAGTGACTGTGGTGGGCTGGCCAATCAGAGAGCAGGATCTCTCACAGGCCACGCCCCCACTGCCCATCTCCCACTCCCCCACCAGCCACCTCCGCTCTGTTTGAAGGCCTCTCTCCTCCTTCAGGATCAGGCTGTATCGTGCATTCTCCCCGCGCTCCTCTTCCTCCGTCCAACCGCCTGCTTCCTCTTCTACGCTAATCACTCTGTACAGCGTCTTCCTGAACACTTCCTTATCTCTCGCCAGCTCTGTTGCAGAAGAGATGTCTTCGGTCTCCTTCGTCTGGTGCTGCTCGTCTCTGGAGATGAAGAGGACGCTTCGGAACACGGCTTGAGCGTCTTTGATCTGCTCTAGGGGTAAAAAGCTCACGCTTTCGCCCTCATTCTCCAATCCGGGCGTGTTTTGGGTGCGTCTGTACGCCCGCAGGGTGACCCGTGAGGGCGAGACGTGACGTTTGAGCCGCCGGTAGATGACGAGGTAGTTTCTGAGGAGCCAAAGAAACAGGAAACAGGAAGTGAGAGCAGAAAGTATGCACAGAAACAGAAAACCAGCAAACAGCCACCAGCACCAGGGCAGCAAACGTCCAAACGCTTCTTGAGCTTCTGCCCAGTGTGGACCAACGCTGGTCGGCGGAGTGACCCGTCTGGTGGTTTGGAACATAATCGTGGACAGTTCTGGTTGGGTGGTACTTTGAGGTTGGGTTTGGCCAATAATTGGTCCAAAAGTGGTGTTGAATGCGATTGTGTGTGGTTCAGTTCGGCCAGTATCTTGACTTTGGGATTTGGGAATAATTGGAGCAGTGGTTGGCGGTTCAGAGATGGTTGTGGGTTGGGATGTGTCGGTTTTCCAGGTGGTTGGTTCTGTGGTGCCTTGAGAGGGAGGATATGGATTGGCCATTGGAGTCAAGGTAAAATACTCCGTCCAGAATTCATACCAGATCTCGGTCCAGGTCCTAGTGACCCAATACGTTTCAATGGAGGTCCAAGATTTGGTGGAATCATGCAGGTGTGAGTCTATTGTGGTAAGATATGGAGCAATCGGCGTTTGAGTGCTGGAAATTGGTTTTACTGAGATTGTTGGAAGACTAGGCGGGGGTTCGGGATCTGTTGTAAGATTAGGAGGGGGTTCGGGATCTGTTGTAAGTTCAGGAGGGGGTTCGGGATCTGTTGTAAGATTAGGACGGGGTTCGGGATCTGTTGTAAGTTCAGGAGGGGGTTCGGGATCTGTTATAAGATCAGGAGGGGGTTCAGGATCTGTTGTAAGATTAGGAGGGGGTTCGGGATCTGTTGTAAGATCAGGAGAGGGTCTGAAATCCTGGTCTCCTCTGGGGTGGAGGGGTGGAGGATAGGCTGGAGTTGGTGGATCTGGTGGACAGAAGTCACTCTCCTCCAGCTCAATGATGGGTCGTTGGAGCAGGTGAGGTGGTCCGGAACACACCACGGAGTCGGCGGCAGGAACGATGTCATTTGGCCCGTCGTGAATGTAGACGTTGTGTTCCTGGTCGTTTAGGAAGCTGTGGAGGTAACCGACCGCGCAGCTGCAGAGCCAGGGATTGTGGGTCAGGAAAACGTAAGGCAGCTCGGGTTTGGACGAGAAGAAGTGGTCGGGCATCAGCGAGATGCTGTTATTCTCCAAGTCGAATGTCTTCAGGCCGCTGGAGGAGACGCGCTCCAGGAGGCGCGGAGGCAGCGCGGGAAGCTTGTTCTGAGACAGGTTAATGATCTCCAGAAACGGAAGCTCGCTGAAGGTGCCGTCGTGAAGGGAACGAATCTGATTCCTGTCTAAGTAGATCTCCATCAGACTGGGAGCGCAGCGGAACACCAGTCCTCCCAAACCAGTTAACCGGTTACCAGACAGATGTAAGACGCTCAGATTCCTCAGCACTGGACCTGAAAGAGACACAGAGTCTGAGACTCTCATCACATCAGAATGAAAGATTTGTGCCTTTAAATTCATGTCTGTAAACAAACACTTGACTAAATCTACAACCATAAAAAGGCTTAATATAATAGAAAATAATAATGTTATCATCATCATCATCAAAATACAAATTAATAACATTTAAGACCAAATCTTAACTTATCAAAATAATTTTAAAAAATTACATTTACAAAATGTACTTGTTCTGTAGCTTGTTTTAATACTTTAAACTTTGTAAACCACAAGAACTTAACTTTTTATAAACAAAGATAATTAAAAAATATATATAATAAAATACATGATAATAACTTATCAAAATAATTTTAAAAGGACTAGCATTTTAATCTTGCCTTTTAAGTTACAATTTTAATTTTGGCACATTTTAATTTTCATAGAAATTTTGGCATTTTGCATTTTGAATTTTATACTTTGTTATTTGACATTTGCATTTTAATTTCACATTTTAATTTTTGCATTTTGCTTTTTAAATTTGCATTTTAATTTCCATAATTTTTTTTTTGCAATTTGCATTTATTTTGAATATCACACTTTGCTATTTAACTTGGCATTTTAATTTTTGCAATTTGCATTTTTTTGGCATTTTGAATTAATTTAGCTTTTTAATTTTTGCTTTTTAAGTTTTATTGAAATTTTGGCATTTTGACATTAGATATTTGCATTTTGCATTCATTTTGCATTTTAATTTCACATTTAAATTTTGGCATTTTGCTTTTTATTTTATTTTTTTATTTTAATTTCCATTAAAATTTTTGCAATTTGCTTTTTTTTGGCATTTTGAATTAATTTAGCGTTTCAATTTTTGCTTTTTATGTTTTATTGAAAATTTAAAATTTTGCATTCATTTTGAATTTCACACTTTGTTTTTTAACTTGGCATTTTACATTTTGCAATTGGCATTATTTTTTTTATTTTTTTTTGCATTAATTTTGCTTTTTAATTTTTGCATTATAAGTTTTATTGAAATTTGAGCATTTTGCATTTTTTTGCATTTTGAATTTCACTTTCTGCATTGAGCATTAATGTAGTGTTCTTCAGAGTTTGAGTAAAATGAGTGCCGTGCTCGTGTTTACCCGGCGGCTCCAGTGTGCTGATGTGATTGTGGCTCAGGTCCAGCTCGTGCAGCTCTGTGAATCCAGAATACATGGACCAGGACAGAGAAGTGAACTGGTTTCCAGTGAGAACCAGGACCTGCGTGGCTGTGTCGATGGCGTCGGGAACAGCCGTCAGTCCCTGACTCACACAGCTGACGCGGGGCCGATGGTCCTGGTTCCTGTCGCTCTGACAGATGCTGCTCGTGAACATGAAGCACCGCAGCAGGAGGAAGACGAAGAGGAGGATGAAGCGTGGCATGATGAAGGCTGACGGATATTAAGACACTGTTGAGTGTGTCACTGTATGTTAGAACTTCATAAAACAGCATGTTTATGCCAAAATTAAGAGAGAAATATACTTTTTTTCCATTGTGACATATTTAACAATTGCATTTTTATTACAAGTTCTCTTTAAATGCATTCCGTTAAAAAAAGTAAAACTGGATTATGTTGTAATTTTTTACATTTTAATTTATTGTATTGTGAATTTCAAAAATATTAGTGAGATTTAAAAAAAAATTATAATACTTTTATTCATCAAGGATGCATTAAATTTATCAAAAGTGACAGTAAAGACATTTATAATGATGCTGAAAATACAGCTTTGATCACAGAAATAAATTACAGTTTAACACATATTCACATAGAAAACAGCTGATTTACATTAGAATAATATTTCACTGTTTTTACTGTATCAACAAATGCAGCCTTGCTGAGCAGAAAAGACATTAAAAATCGTTATTAGTCCAAATTTTTTAACGGTAGCGTACATAAATATTAAGACGATTTTCTTAAGAATTAACACTTAAATGTTCTTAATTATAATGAAAATGTCACAACACAAAAAAATCTTAATAGACATTTTTTTGCGAGATACTAAAATAACTCATCATGCATAATTACTAATAGTTTAGTAACACTTTATTTTAAGGTGTCTTTGTTACACACATTACATGTACTTACTGTTATAATAACACTTAGTTATGCATAATTCCATCCAAACCCTAATACAGTAAGTACATGTAGTTACTTAAACGTATAATTACACTGTAACAAAGACACCTTAAGCACTAGTTTTAATAGTAATAGTGCTGGTACAGAAAGCACACAGATGTGAGTAATAATGACTCTAGGAGGCTGTATTGGAGTAAATGAGCAGTACCTGTGAGCGCTGGCGTCTGCGGAGCTGCAGGAGTCTGGATGAAGCTGGTTTCTTCTGGTCTGGATGGATTCACAGCTCTATCTCTCTTCCTCAGACTCAAACACAAACCACATCACAATCAGCTTCTCTTGGGTACAAACACACGTTTCCTGGAAGACGCTCCTTTCTGTAACCACTGAAATATACAGCAGTTATTATTATTGTAAAATGCGTCATGTTTCTGAGTAGTGAACGGGTTACTAACAAGGACTAGATTTGTACATGTTCTGAATGAAACATGTCGATTTTAACCCATTTAAAACAGGTTTTCATTTATAAAGCTCTAAAAACCGTGTTTTTCCTGCAAATATGGAAACAATAAAGAGTCTCAATTAAATATGTACAGTGAGTCACATGATTAGTGCAGTGTGTCACATGACCAGAATCTTGAGATGATGATAACTGCATCAAAGCTCTGAAACAAAAGACTATTAAAGTGTGTTAACAAAGATATGATAAATATTTTTGGTACACGTTATCTTTAGGGTGTCTAGTATTAATAAATGCATTTGCATATATTCAGTTTTGTTGAGTGTGGTCATAAACATGTTGATGGTCACAATAGTGAGATCACAGTGAATACAATATAAATCCAGATGCAGTTATTAGTGAAAATGACAATAAAATGTTGCAATGTTATATTTGACAAAAATCAACAGTTTTGAAATGCGGTCAATTTTTTAGTTTTTATCTCAGTTATTCCTATCAATGTTGCATAAGTTTTTTTTATGCATAATAATAACCCTAGAATATGATCAAACAGTTGCTGGGCTGAGATATATAACAGTTTTTATGACTGCAGAAATATGATATTTCAGTATATACACATTATCCCACCGGTCACCATGGTGACCGAACATAAAACACAATTTTTCACACTTTTCCCAAAAAATAATTATTATTTCAAATGGTTATTTATGACGCATCATTTGGATATTTTCATGTCTGGATAAAAATTTGGGATTAAACGGGTTAAAACTGATCTGGGATCATTTTAAGCTTTATTGTTTTGAAAAACACCATCTTCTAATATAAACTTAGATGTGTGGAACAATATGGATTATTAATTATTCTAAAAAAGTCATTACAAACAATGTCTAAAGCCAGAATCACACACAGTTGAAGAGTTGATTGATACAATACACATTATATATATGACGGAAAAACTATATTTTTCATTAAGAACCCAGATAATAGATTTTTTTCTAATTTGGAATAAATGGATGTATTATATTAAACCCAGATTTTTCTTGAATTGTAACCATTCTAGGTAACACTTTATTTTAAGGTGTCATAATACAGAGTAATTACCTAGTTAAGTACTTAGTAGTAGCTGTTGTACTTACATGAAACAAAATGTACTTACCATGTAACTAAGTTATGAAACAGCCTGTAATTATGTAGATGTAATAGGCAGCTACTGTTACACGTTACAGACCGAGTCTGTTACACAGCTACTTGTACACTTAAGTACAATCTTGATACACTTTATTTTAAGTAGCTTATGTTTGTGTAATATTATGTAATTGTAATGTAATTAGAAAGGTATTACATGTATTTTAGCTGTGTACTGGTGGGTTAAATCAAACTAAGGTGCAGCTGGATACAGTATAGATACACATGAAGTACACTTAAGTACAATCTTGATACACTTTATTTTAAGTAGCTTATGTTTGTGTAATATTATGTAATTGTAATGTAATTAGAAAGGTATTACATGTATTTAAGCTGTGTACTGGTGGGTTAAATCAAACT